>JAJEJO010051515.1:3418-29039 GCA_020662805.1 Glaucomys volans
AAAAAAAAAAAAAAAAAAAAAAAAAAAAAAAAAAATGAGGTTGAATATGCCCGTAACATAAATTGCTTTAGTCTTGGATCCCAACCAGTGTGATTTAATTCCTGAAGTACCAAAATAATTTTGTTCTGCTTATTTTTTAAAAAATGTATCCCTTAGAAGTCTATTCATTAAATTGGCATGAGTTTTTTAGGAGGTGTGGCAATCTCTCCTTGTATATACAAAGGTATTGGAAGGTAGCCTTTGATCTTATCATTAAATTAGGAACAGAACTGGAAGGAGAATTCCACTTCTTTGAGGGTATGTTGCTTTATTTTTCCAAGTCAGGCCACTTCCCATCTCTAGGCCAAGCTACTGCCCAAGCTCCTGTAAGGACATGGTCTCTATTAATGGCAAATTGTCTTTGGGAAGGAATATTCTGGAGGTGAGAGAAGGTGGAAAAGCCTTGAGTCATGCTAAACCATTCAAAAGAGGAGCTTACCGCAAGCAACTGTCACACTTGTCTGAGTTCTGACGTGAAATACATTTCAGAGCTGAGACAATTCATCTGTCAGGCTTCCTGTTGGAAGAATATTTACTCAGCTGTGGGAAGAGGGCTTCAGTGAACATCCAAGCTAATGAAAATTTGATAATACTCAATATTCTGGAAATAACCCCAAATCAAGTAGGTTCTTAGTGTTAGCATGCAGATGATAAAGAACCTTGAGGACACATCCTGGGAGCAGAGAGCAATGGAATCTCTTATCAGTCGTTTCCTTACTTTGAGGTAGGGCTCAGCTATTTGGTGGGAGGAAGGGTGGACATGTTGAGTTCATTTTTTTTCTTTTTTCAATTCACTGTGTTCAGTGTTCACAAACACTGTGATAAAATATATGCAACATGAAATGTAATATTTTAGCCATTTAGTAGCAATAAGTACATTTACAATGTTGTGCAACCACCACCACATTTATTTCCTATATTTTTAATCACCTGAAACAGACACTCTCAACAACACGTCCACACTCCTCCTCTCCCTCCCCTCAGACCTCAGGTGGTCTCTATTCTGAATTGACACTATGGATGTGCCTATTCTAGATCCCTCCTGCAAGTGCAATCATGCAGTATTTGTTGTTTCTTGTCTGGTTGCAGTTCACTTCCATATTCTTGGTGCCTAGTAGAGGCCAGGCAGGAGAAAGGTACTGAAGGTATTGAAGACGTATGAAGTGGAACTCAGAGTTGGAGGACAGGAGTAGCATTTCTCTTCAGGATCTCACATGCTAAATACAGTTTTTAAACAAACAATAATAATGATAAAGCCTTGCATTTAAACTGTGCTGAATGTTTTGTCAAAAGGGCTTTCACATTTTATCTCATTTGATGCTTGATTATTATTTTGGAAAGAAAAAATGCATCTCTTTTAAGGTTAGCTTTAAGTAAAACATGTGTCTCCCCTCGTATTAATATTTTATTTTTTTAGTTTAATTGTACTTCAAAACATTTTAATTTACTGTGTCTGGGACTGACCCCATGTGATGTGTGGGTCAGGGAGTGTGAATGAAATGCACAGTTCATCATCATTCATTGACAAGGTTAAGGTCCACCTCTCTTGAGAAGGAAATTGAAGTGATAAGATATTAAGTGCATCTTTTCAAGGTCCCACAGGAAATTAGAAGCAGAGCCAGAATTAGAATTCACAGCCTCTGGGTCCCCAAGGTTCCAATGCATGGCGCTGCCCCCCAAACACAAACTTGCCTTTCCCACATGTCTATTCCCAGTGACCTCTACTAGTGCCCACAAAGCATGAAGAAAAAGTAACCATTCTTCCATGAATTCTTCGACTAGCGCGAACAGTGCAAATTGTTTTCTTTTGGGGTCAGAGCTTTGCCACCTGCCATTTTGGACTTGCTGGAAGGCTGAAATACGTCATTTGAAGGGTTATACACTTTATGTCACCCGTTACTGACTAGTCCTGACTTCTCCCTTGGAGATCAGCTCATCCTCCTGTTAAGTGCCACGTGCCTTGAGGCGACTGAAGGGGACATTTTGTTCCAATTATAGACGCCATAGAAAGGAAAGGTGAAGCAATTAAAGGAATGCCCTCTTCATCGCCAGCTTTATTGTCCTCCTCTCTGCAAACACAACCTTTTTCTTTCTCTGCAGTTTGTGGTTTGATAGCCTCATTGTGCTTCCCCTCTGATATTGTCTCATAAAACTCTTGGGCAGTAATATAATTGCCTGACCAGCTTTCCAGGTTATGTGTCTTTTTCCCCTAAAGCACACCGGTAGAGAAAGCATTTAAGCTTGACACTGTGACTTTCCCGGGCTAAGTTCCGCCCTTTTATCGCAGAAAAGCTTTCAATATGCACTGCAGGGCACTTACTTTTTTCTTAATATAACTTCCATTCCACCTTCTTCATCTGCTTGCCAAACGAGGAAAACAGAGGAGTCTGCTTGGAATGATCAAATGAGACCATGAGAGGAAAAATAGGTCAGGAATAGTAAGTAGCTAATTTACCAGGGACAATACAGTCATTCAAATTTGTAAATTTTCAAATCATCGTTTTTCTCCCCAGGCTTGGGGGAAAAATCTTTTTTAATGGCCATGGTGATATTTCAGGGACAAGATTTGGGCTTTATGAGGCACATCAATTTGGATAACAGTGGAAAAGGGAGGAAAAGGAGAGAACAGTGGGTGAAGTAGTGTTAGTTAGAACCGGGCAATGTTTTTTCCAATATATAAATGCACATTTTTAGTGTATGCCATTAGAGTACAGGTGATAGTTTAGGAGAGTCATGTTGATTGCCCAGACTTTCTTATTTTGGGTTCCAAAAGGCAGCTCTCCTTTCTCTTCTGGGACTCACACAATATGATCCTTGCACCATTCTACTTCCCACAAGGTCCTGATGAGTCTAATTGTTGTGTCTAGAGTTGTGTCTTTTCTAGCTTCCATTTATCCTCCTTGCTACTATTTTGGTTCTGACTTCCACTGGGTTTCTCTTCAGATCAGTGGTTCCCAAACCTGTCTCACCTTCAGTCAGCTGGAAAAACACACACTTACACACACATACACACACACACACACACACACACACACACATACAATCACAGATTCCTTAAGTCTGTTCTTGTTGATTTTGACTCATTTGGTTTTGGGGCTCAAGAAATACTACTTTAAAAGCACTTCTGGCCCATTCCAGTGTCTATTGTATTTGGAAATTTCTTTCTTAGATCATGATGACTATTTGTTAATTGTCTTTCCTGAGAGCAATGTGTCCTTAGCCTGAACTATCATCTTCCAAGGTTATCAATACTAAAAATGATGGAATCACAATGCCGTGCTTATACTTGGTGGATGGCTGACACAGACTTCAAAACCTGTCTTTCCTCTCCCCTCCCCAAGGATTAAATTCAGACTCCTTGGTTTAGCACATAAGCTTATTTTTTTTTTTAATATATATACATTTTTAGTTTTAGATGGACACAATACCTTTATTTATTTATTTTTATGTGATGCTGAGGATGGAACCCAGTGCCTTATACATGCAGCAAGTGCTCTTCCACTGAGCCACAACCTCAGCCCAATAAGGTTCTTTTTAATGCAATTCCTGCCTATCATTTTTAGTGTTCTTCCCTAATTCTTCCTGCATGTACCTTACCATCTGTCCACACTGAACTTCTCACTGGCCCCAATAAGTCCAGCTAGGTGGTATTGATGTTCAGATGCCTGAACATCTCTCCCTCTCTATCACCATCTGGAACCAGGACTTTCCTTAGAGGGAACTCCCTGCATGAAGCCTTCCTTGACTGGGCATGGTTAGCTGCTCTGTGGTTCTGAAGCATCTTCTTTATGCCACGAAGACAACATTCATCAGAGTGTCCAGTGATTTGTCTTCACTAGATTGCAGATTATAGGATGTCGAGGACAATTTTGTAAATCTTGTTTCCAAACCTAGTATAGTGTTTGGAAAATAATAGGTCTAAGAGTTGTGTATAGAAAAAAATGAAACTAGGTAAAGGCTTTTTATTATGCTTTTTATTTACTGGGTGTCTCTGTCCAAATCACTTACCTTTTGGGGCTCCTCTTCCTCAAATAGCATAATGTTAGCCACCATCATCATTATTGTTGTCATTATTATTATTCTTTAATGCTGGAGGATAAAATGGACAACAATAGAGGGTTTGGGTGGAAATAATGAGAGACAAGATCTCCTTGGTGACTGGGAAGGTGACATGACTGCTCTATAAAATAGTGATTTAAAACCCCATCTGTATTACAGGCATGTAGTAAGAATCAGAAATAAGAGTAGTAGTTATTATTTATTGAGTGCTTCTCATAAGCCAGGCACTCTTCTAAGCATTTACACACATTACCTCATTGAATTCTTATAATATCTATACGAGGCAGATATCCTTACATCTCCCTTTACCAATGAAATTAAAACACTTGCCCTTGGTCACAAAGCTAGCAAATATAGGGCCAGGATTTGGACCCTGGCTGTTTAGCTCCAAAATTGTATATACAACCATTCATTCCAAATATAGTAAAAATGCACGTGAAAGAGGGTTTTTTTTTGTGCTTGGATTTTTTTATTGGTTCTTTTTAGTTATACATGACAGTAGAATCCATTTTGAGATAATTATAAAAGCATGGAATATATCTTGTTCTAATTCAGTCCCTAGTACCTCCCCTTCTCCTCCCCCCTCCCCTCCTCCCCTGCTCCCTTCCCTCTACTCTGCTGATGTGTGAAGAAGTTTTGATCATACTGCTTTGGTTGGCTTGGGTATAACACACGGAAAGAGGAAGAACTTTGGTTTGGGAAGTCCAAGATCAAGGTACCAGCAGATCTGGTGTCTGGTGAGGGCAGTCTTCCTGGCTGGCAGACAGCCATCTTCTCATGTCCTCATGTGGCAAGAAAAGAGAAAGGAAGCAGGCTCTCTTATAAAGGCACCAATCCTATTCACAAGGACTTCATCCTTAAGACCTAATTACTTCTCAAAGTCCCCACCTCCTAATACCATCGCATTGGAAGTTAGGATTTCAACATATGAATTTCAGGGGGACATGAACATTCAGTCTATAACATATGTCCTTTGGGAGAGAAAGGAGGAAATGAGAGTATTAGAGGAAATTAGAGGGAAGTGCTTGGTGGATGCCCAAAGTGGAGCGCCATCACTGGGGGGAAATGGATGCCATGTGAAGAGGAGATTGAATTCAGAGGCACCTTACCACTTAGCTACATCCCCAGTCCTTTAATTTTTAAATTTTGAAACAGCTTCTCACTAAGTTGTGGAGGGCCTTGCTAAGCTGCTGAGGCTGGCCTTCAACTTGCAATCCTCCTGCCTTATCTCCCCCAGTTCCTGGGATTATAGGTAAGTGCCACTGCATCTGGCATTAGAGTGAAATCTTGTTCCCACTTTTTTCCCCATTTTGGCCAATGCTGACCCTGTTCTATTCCTTTTGCTTAGAAACTAGATACGACAGAAGTTTCTACTCACGATGCCTTGTCTTCAGGTAGCAAGATGGAGGAGCAATGGTTAGCCCTATCCTCCTTTTGACCTGTCCTGGAAAGTCTAAAGCAAAGACAGATGAGGATGGAGCAGAATCATTGTCTCAGAACATGGACATCTCATGAGGGGTTGCTCTCCCGGTTTGGGAGGATGCCCCTCTCTGGAGCTGGCAGTGGCTGTCTACTTGTCAGTTCTTCAGACTTCTTTCCCCCGCTTTTTTGGGGTACCAGGGATTGAACATAGGGACACTTAACCACTGAGCCACATCCCCAGCCCCTTTTTATATTTTATTTAGAGACAGGGTCTCACTGAGTTGCTTAGGGCCTCACTAAGTTGCTGAGGCTGGCTTTGAACTCATGATCTTCCTGCCTCAGCTGCTGGGATTACAGTCATGTGCCACAGCACCAGGCTCTTCAGACTTCTTGCTTGATCTCACCTGAGAACTTCTCCCTTTCTCCTTCCCACTCCTTCTTTGTCCATTGATGCCAACAGCCAGGAGTTTGAGGGGACAAATGCCATCTGTGCTTTGTTTTCTAGGAACTGTGTCTGAGCCACTAATGGCCCAGCCCTTCAGGTAGGTCTGTTTGACACCAAACCCAGCTGTCAGGTCGGCACATTACCTGGGCTAGAAAAGTCCAGTGTTTGATGGACTAAATTTTAGTCTCTTATAATATTGCTTTGGCATTGTGTAGTAGAACAGTGATTCAAGTTTGAGAAAAAATCAGAGTGAAATGATCTCTGGAAACATCTATTGGAGAAAAATTAAAAATGTGGTGTAGTTGCATTCCAGACTGGAGGCCAGGGGCCAGGGCTTGTGTTCAGGATCTGCCTCTGATGGGGCGTGTGTCCCAGGGTGAGAGGAACCTCTCTCTGCATCCCAACCTGGAAATGAGATGCTTGGTAGTTATCACATTTTACAGTTCCGTTTATAATATTTAGGTCACATGATTTATTAGTAGTTTCTTTAAAACAAAAAATTCTCAGAAGTGTCAGGATATATAGAGTTTTTTTTTTTTTTTAATTCCTCTTTACTTATCCATTGGTACAGAAGCCCAGAAAGGTGTTCTTAGAGGACACACTTAGAGAAGCAAACGGTGTCCAGGCCTTCTTCCTTTTAAAGGAGGCCCAGGAGAGGGGAGGCCCAGGAGAGGAGGGCCCTTCTCTTTTCAATTTTTCTAGGTCTGCAACCCCTCCTGTGTCCCTGGTGTTGCTGGAAAATCCTGGCTTTTAGGTTGTTCTTCTCCCACTTCCTCAACTAGACCCTTTAGAACCTCTCGCCCCTCTCTTCTGAGGCTAATTTCTCTGTGTTCTCAGCATCTCTACCCTTCCTCTGCTTTTGGGAACTTAGTCTATTGGTTCCTTTTTTCTCTTTGGAGTTACTAACTTATCTTTCTCCATTGGTTCCTTCCTGTTAGTGTTTCACTAAGGTATTTTACAGAAGTGGGAGTCTATTTAAAAAATGTCTGCCTTGCAGTGAACAACCCAAACTGCTGCCCTTGGGTTTCCACATGGAATTCTTTGCTTTGAGAAGCATCTGCTCCGTCTCAGGCCTGGGTGAGGTGCCATTCCTATGTGCTTCTTTGTCGTCTTGTATTTCTGTTATTGTGGAAGAGGGTACTGCACAACAGTCTAATTTTGTGTTGTCTGCCTTCCCCATTGGGCTTGGAAGCTCCATGAACACAGAGATCTTTTCTCTTTTCTTATTCTTTGTTGTATTCCCAGAACCCAGAAGAGTACCTGACACATAGAAGGATTTAGAAAAGATCTGTGAATGAATTAATACCTGGATAAAGGAAAGGGGAAGAGATACCAACTTGCTGTAGTTATGCTCAACTGGTTTGCCCTCTGGTACTCCACTAACTTGCTCCTCTTCCCCAGGAATTATATTTGCTATGCTCATCTGCTTGCTTTGACTGGGAGAATATAATCAAGTGACATCAGGTAGGAGAAGAAGTTACCATTAACATTTTTTTTCTTTCTTTCCCAGAAGGGAGCTATCCATTCTAGGTTGCAACATCCTTTTGATAAAAAGCAGTCACAGCAAATATTCAAAGGCAAGGAGACTGAGATCCAGTAAGTGTTCAGAAGTTTAATGCCTTATTCGCAATTTTTTGAAATAGACATCTGACCAATTTCACAGGTGATTTTCTCTCTTAAGGAGTTTCTGATGTTTCTTGCTTCTGGTTCACTTGGGAATGTTGATAGTGACTGTTTACCTGAGGCACTTTGTTTCTTAGTAGAGCTACATAGACCATGCCATATGGAAGGTGAGGGGTTTCCAGCGTGCAAATCATGAGAGGTTTTATTCTGGCTCTGAATTAATTTGCACTTGGCATCTGACAAGGACTATTGAGAGAGACAGCAAATCCTTATTGGGGCAATAAGGATGTAACAAGGATGTAAGTAATGAGCTAACTTTCACTGAATGCTTACACAGTGCCAGGCATTCTGCAAAGCTCTTTACATGCATTAACTATTTACACCATTTAATTGAAACACATGTTGAGGGAGAGATTATTATACCAACTTTACATAGTAGGAGTTGAGTCAGAAGTGAAGTGATATTCTTCATGACACATAAGTAGTAAGTGGCACAGTCCAGAGTCCTGTTTGTAACCACTACACTCTACTTGCTTTCAGTAAACACATGGCTGAAGGAAGAGATTATGAACTTATGTAAAATCTACTTATACCTTGTAAATACTTTGGGACTCACATGTAGATGTTTTTACTTGATCTTAGAGTTAAACTCAAAGAAAAATAATGAATTTAAGTGATAAATGTCAAGTGGAGTTGTCTAGTAAGGTGTGTCACATTAAATCTTAATTTTTCCAGAAGGGATAAATTTAAAGTATTTGCTCTATTACTATATTTTAGACATTGAGCATCATCTTCGGGCATTTATTTTAAAAACCTTTTTATTTTGACAAGCTAGGAAAAATGGTGCATGCCTGTCATCTCATTGACTGGGGAGATGAAGGCAGCAGGATCACAAATTTGAGGCCAACCTCAGCAATATAGCAAAGCTCTGCCTCAACAATAAAGAAGATCAAAAGGTCTGGGGATGTAGATCAGTGATAAAGTATCCCTGGGTTTAATCCCCAGTCCTCCCCGGAACACAGAACAAAACAAAACAAAACAAAACAAAAAATTCCAACCAACCAAATAAAAAAAAAACAACTTTATATTTTGAAATAATTGTAGATCCACAGGAAGTTGCAAAGAAATGTACAAGAAGATTGTGTGCACTTTTCTCCCAGTGTTCCCCTGCATCCATGTCTTCTGTAACAGAAGTGCAATATCAAAACTAGAAAACGACATTGATAGAATTCCCAAAGTTTATTCCAATATCACCAGCTACGCATGCTTTCATTTGTGTGCATGTGTAACTCCATCTGTGTGATCACAGCTACAATTTCACACAACCACCACCATGATCATTATTCTCCATCACCATAAGGGTCCCTTCTGCTACCCCTTTTGCCCCTGTACTGCCAATCCCTATCCCTGATTCTTGGCAGCCACTAATTTGTTCTCTATCTTTTTTTTTTTTAAATTAAGATTCTCTGTTTAAAAAAAATTTTTATTTGTTTTAATTAGTTATACATCTTATAATTATGTTATCTCACAGATGTTGTAAGTATGAAATCACACAGCATATAATATTTGAAGATTGACTTTTATCCTTCAGTTCAGTTCTCTGGAAACCCATCCAAGTTTGCTGTGTATTTTAATAATCTGTTCTCTTTATTGCTGAGTACTATATTCCATGGTGTGTATGTACCTCGGTTTGTTTTACCATTCACCTGTTGAAGTATCTATGGGTCATTTCCAGTTTGGGGCTACTATGAATAAAGCCTCCATGAACATTTGGGTATAGGATTTTGTGGTAATATAAGTATTTTCTTTTTTTAAAGATCTCTGGGATAAATGCCAAAGTCTGCAATTGCTGGGTCATATGGTAGTTGCACTCATGCATAGATTAAAAATTTTTTTTTCTCCATAAATAGGCCTTAGTTTGAAGTGGAAACTTGGTTTTGTAAATTGGTAAAAGACAGCTGTGAAGATTAAAATAAAGAGGGGGTGGTAAAGAACCTCAGTGTTGACATCCCCATCCTACTTCCATCTTCCTCTACAAGGTCATCTTGAAAACCACTGCCACAAGATGTGTATTACATGTCACTATTATGAGATTCAGATCAAGAAAATACTAGTTATTATTGAAAGTATGTTAAACAGGATTAGATCATGAAACACTGCTGGACTTCAGGATTGTGATGCATCCTGGGATTACTACTCTAATAATTATCACTGGGCTTCATAAACAAAGTGTAAAATATTTGACAGAATCTATACTGACATTACTGGATAGTCACTGTGCAATGTAGATGCCATATGTAGCAATCTCTCTCTTTACAAGTGTAACTGGACTGCAGCTCCGGTCGGTTCAAGTCTGTGACAGTTCCAAACTCTCCCCTGGGTTTGTGCTGATTTCTAAGATTCTAGTGATCTGGGTCTTGCATCAAAAAATTATACTTTACCCCTCCTAACTTTGTCAAGAAAATTATTCAAAATCTGCCAACAAGGCAAGGAGTGAGTGACATGTGCTTTCAGTGTCCTGATGGAGGGAGTGTTCATAGGCGCTCTCAGTGATTCATTCAATCCAGGGCAGGGGTTGGCAAACTTCCTTAAAGGGCTAGATAGTAAATATTGCAGACTCACAGGCCATGGATGTCTGTCACAGCAACCCAACTGTGTTGTGGTAGCTTAGAAGCAGCCATAGGAAATCTGTAAACAAACGTGCATGGGTATTCCATTAAAACTTTGTTTATAAAACTGAGTGGATAGCCTGCAGGTCACAATTTGCCAACCCCTCAAAAAGGGAATGGGCCTTTTTTGACATACTATTTGCTATGATTAAGAGGCTAGACTGAAATTTATGTTAGCTTCTAAATCTTTTTTTTTTTTTCCTGGTATAAATGCAAATGATTTTTTTTTTTTTTAGGTTAGGCTTTTATTGACCCTACAGGTTTAACTGTTTCTGTTTTTAACCTAACAATCTTACTCTAATGTTCTCTTTTCATATGGCTGTAGGTACCCAAGTCTTTTTAATACTCCTGTATCTGCTTTCCATCCTGCTAGTTCCCTCAATAAGTCATGCAAAAATTTGAGAAAAAAATTAAAAATAATATTTTTACATCCCATACAGTCCTAGCTCAGTGATCCTCACCCACCATAAGATGTCATTCAAGAGAAATCTAAGTTTTACCAAAATTTTGTCAACATTTAGATGTTACCAGTACATAGCCTCTTTAGTATCTTTTTCTCCTTCTTTCTTCCTGCTCTTCCCTCCTTCCTTCCTTCCTTCCTTCCTTCCTTCCTTCCTTCCTTCCTTCCTTCCTTCCTTCCTTCCTTCCTTCCTCCTTCCTCGGACATTGCCAGTGTCTCTTCACTCCCAGATACAAGTTCTCTTTTATTCTCCTTAGAGCTCAGTTGAACAAAGGCTGTCAAATCCATGTGATCGTCCCTTTTTAAGGAGAGGTGAGGTTATACTATTTTTTCCCTTCCTCCTACATAAGGAAATTACTTTTTGAAATCAACTCTGAATTATTTTTTTCTTAACTAATAAATGTGTTTCAATGAGCAAATATTGGGAGCAGAACACGGCTTGATCTTCAGATTTGATTATTCTAGTAGAGGTCGAAGCAGCTTTTTTTTTTTTTTTGGAACTAGGGATTGAACTCAGGGACACTCGGCCACTGAGCCACATCCCCAGCCCTATTTTGTATTTTATTTAGAGACAGGGTCTCACTGAGTTGCTCAGGGCCTCACTAAGTTGCTGAGACTGGCTTTGAACTCGCAATCCTCCTGACTCAGCCTCCCAAGTCGCTTGGATTACAGGCGTGTGCCACCACGCCCGGCTCGAAGGAGCTTTTTCTCAATTATATTTTCTTTTCTAAAATTTTCTTGGGTAACATTTTGTGGTTCCTGTGTTACACAGTGACTCACTCAACCTCTTTTCCTTTTCAATCACCTTGTCTATATGATTTACATTAATTATTAATTAATGTAATTGTATTGGATTAATTATAATGTCTTAAATTTACATTAAGTATTCACCATTTCTGGAAGTCCTTCTTATGTATGTGTGAGTTATCAGAAGCATTCAAACCCTAAGTGAGTATATTTCTTCAGATACAATGCCAGATACTTTTTTTTCCCCAAGTTTTCAAAGATAATTCTTTAAAAAATATTATTCCAGGAATAGGCAATCTCTGAAATGGTATTTTTATGCTCTAACAAGTTTGAAAGTCTTTAGTTGTGCCTGCTTGCATGAATACCAACAGTCTACTGAAAACTCTAATGTTGTAATGTTCTATATTAAGGAAAAGATTCATATGAACAAGGTCTTAGTCCATGGATTTATGGAGTTCAATAGTTTCTTGGGCACCTGTTGTATGCTAAGCACAGCATTAGGGATTGGAGTCACAGCTGCATCAAGGAGACAACGTTGGCAACTGGAAGATGTGTACTGAATGTTTCTGGCCTTGGTTTGCTTCACGAGAATACTCCATTTAGATATTTTTTAGTGTTGGAATAGCTTTGTCCTCTTCAGTTATGTCTGTTTCTCAGACATTCTTTCTAGTATTTTTGGTGGTAGGAGGGAGGTTAGTAAAGAAGAAGATGTGATCCAGTTATCAACTGAAGTCACCTGGGTATGAGATTTAAATAAAAACAGACTTCCTAACATTCTGCACTTAGTCACGATTTCAGCAATTTCTGTAAGTTTGCATTTCCACACTCCCTTTTCATTCTGTTCTCGTTCTCTCCAGAGTCTCCATTCATAAACATTCTAACTTGTATAGCTTTTTAATTTTTTATACCAATTACAGATATGGAACTTGGCCCTCTTTCTTGGATTTCTTTCCAAATAATTCTCACAGGTAATTTTTGTTTATAGCAAAATTTAGTGAAGGTTTTAGAGTGATGAAGGGGATCTTACAGTTCAGAGGCATCAGCTGTGGAACAGTAAATGTTAAGTACCCATTCTTCCAAGTCCATTAGCTGTCCTGGTTAATCAGCTTCTTCTCTAAGCTCCAGTCACCTGCCAGTTTGCCCTGGCTTCCTTTCTTCCCCTTCCTCTCTCTCTTCTGTAACTTCCCAAATCTGCCTATTTTCTCCTGCAGAAAAGACTGTATCACATTCCCAGATAGTCCTTATTCTGTTTTTTTTTTCATGTGTTAATAGGCTTTCAAAACATTTCCTATGTAAAGACAAAGTTTTTTTCTAAGAAGTGCTCATTAAAATATCAGCCTTTTCTCTTTGTTTTATGTAAATCCTAATAAATTAGAATTCCTCCTCCTCTCCTCTTTCTCCTCCTCCTCCCCCTCCTCCTCCTCCTCTCCTCCTCCTCCTCCTCTCCTCTCCTCTTTCTCCTCCTCCTCTTCCTCCTCCTCCTCCTCCTCCTCTCCTCTTTCTCCTCCTCCTCCCCCTCCTCCTCCTCCTCTCCTCTTTCTCCTCCTCCTCCTCCTCCTCCTTCCCCTCCCCCTCCCCCTCCCCTCCCCTCCCCTCCCCTCCCACTCCTCCTACTCCTTCTTCTTTTAGCACTGGAGATTGAACCCAGGGGTGCTCTATCACTGAGCTACATCCCCAGCCTGTTTTTATTATTTACTTTGAGACAGGTTCTCACTAAATTGCCAAACCTGGCCTTGAGCTTGTGATCTTCCCATCTCAGTCTCCTGAAATAATGGGATTACAGGAGTGTACCACTGTGCTCCCCCCTCTCTCCTTTTCTTTGTTGTACCTCCATTTCCTTTTCTAGCTCATGAAAACTGCAAGCCAACAAAGCAGGGTGAAAACCATGGTGAAGCTGGGTGCAGTGGCTCCTGCCTCCTTGAGAGGCTGAGGAAGGAGGATCACAAGTTTGAGGACAGCCTGGACAATTTAGCAACAACAGTTGCTATGCAATGGTTACTGGTAGGAGTCCTTGTAGCAAGACCCTATCTGGGCAGTGACTCACTGGGGTCATGTCCCCACCCTCCCCCTCTCTCTGTCTCTGCCTCTGCCTCTTTGCTGCCCTGAGGAGAGCAGCTTTCCTCCCCTGGGCCCTTCCCCATGATTGGCTACCTCTCCTTGGGCCCAGAGCAATAGAGCCAGCAATCCATAGACTGAGACCACTGAAACCTTGACACCCAAGTGAACATTTCCCCTTCTGAGTTTCTCTTGTTCAGTGCCTGGGCCACAGCAATGGCAGAGTTAATGAACACACAGCCACAGGCCATGGTCCCCAGCTTGACAAATACACTCCTGTGTGTTTATGTTTGTGCTTGTGTGTGTGTATGTGTGTGTGTGTGAGTGTGTTGCTGGGTAGTGAACCACGTCCTTGAGCCTGCCAGAGAAGCGCTCTTCAAGTTTACCTCCCATCCCTGTGGTGGGAGCCTCCTGGCCTGACTGCACCCTGTGGAGCTGGTCCCCACTAGATGTGCCTGTGAGGGGAGTCCTTCAGGTTGACCTGAAGGACATTGGCTCTCATACTCAGATCTGATGAAGACAGTAAGGTCTCTGGACAAGCAAATCCGAGACAATTACAAAAACCAGCGCCACTTTTGTTTTCTACAAGATGTAAGAGACTTAATGTTGTAGAAATCCCCACTTTATTCTATGGTGTCCACCATGGTGTGTAGCCATTCACATTGTGACATCATGAAGGGAGGGGGTGGGGATGGAGAGGCCCAGCAGCAGCGTTCCTACACTCGTTTAGTCCACCTGCCACCCATTCCCATCAGGGGGGTGTTTCTATCTCATGGGAAATGGAACCCCCATGGGAAGCACAAAGACATTTCTATAGGATAGCCAACGTGAGAGGCCAGGGAATTCAGAGTCTCCCATACCTTTCCAGATGTGTCTTCTCTAACAAGAGCCACTCCCACACCCTCACCCCACACCTCAGGGAGGACCCACAGACCGGAAAAGGGATTCTTTCTGGCCAAAGCCATCTGCTCAAATGGGATCAAGTCTCCAGCGGCTCAAGGAGAGAATCTGTCTACACAAGGCCAAGGTGGGAGAAGCCCCATCTACACTAGCTCGAGGTGCCCGAGTCTCTATGGACACTGACCAGAGGCGGGGGACCCAGTGGTCCTGGCCTTGGACTGGATGGCCACTGGGCTCCTGCTTGTGCCCTGAGGCCTTCCTCTGATTTTTTTTTTAAAATTTCTATTTTAAAACTGCCTTTTTAAAACAAAGCAAAACAAAACAATCTTTGGAACATCCATTTTATTACACAATTGGCGAGAAAGAAATTCATGAAGCACCGTCCCTGCCATCCCAGAAGGCTGGGAGGAAGGCCAGGGGGGAGCAAGGCAGGGGCAAGTGTCCCAGGGAACAGAGTCTCTGAAGTCAGTGGCAGGTGGGGACAGAGGAGAGTTGTGGAGGCAGACAGGGGCCCCATGAGGGGGAGCCGGGTCCAGTCGAGGCACCTCTTGGCTGAAGCTCTGTGAGTTCACTCTGGATGGGTGCTGCTCTACCAGATCAGGACTCTGGCAGCCCGGGGACTTCTGGCTGTCGGTGGGTCTGTCTGTCCCATCAGGGCAAGTTCCCTGGAGCCACTCTGTGTGGGGACCCAGGGCGTCTGGGGCCCCCTGGCATGGGTGCCACTCTCCTTGTGGAGATGGGCCGGCTGAGGCAGGGCACACAGCAGCAGAGTTTGGCCAGGCAGGTGGCCATCCTCCTAGTGACCTGCCTCCAGCCCCTGTGGCGGCTGTCAGAGGACTGGCCTGAGGAGGAGGCCTGGGAGTCTGCTCTGGGGCGTTGTGGCAGCCACCTGCTCAGGACAGTCCAGCGACTGGGCCTGGGGTCCTTGGGCCTCTGGGGCACAGGGTCTGGCGGGGAGGCTGTGCTGGGAGGGGCCGTGTGGAGGTGGAAGCCGCGCAGAGGGATGGCGGGCAGGCTGGCGGACCTGGCCTCTGCAGGCTGCTGCTGCTGCTGCTCAGAGGGTGCAGGCAGGGCAGGCTGGCTGGCACACCTGCTGGGGCCGGCGCTGGGGGCATCGGGCTGGGCCGGGCAGGGTGCGACCACCCGAGGGCTCACAGGCCAGGCCTGGAGCCCGCCCCCCGCCCCCTGGGGTCCCTGGAGCTGGAGGATTCGGTAGGTGGCCATGGCCTCATCGAATTTCCGCCGGTCCAGGGACACCCAGGCTTCATAGGGGTCGAACCCCATGTTGAAGAGGATGGTCATGATGGCGGGGTCGGGGCGCTTGGGGAGCGCCTGGCATGGCGAGCCGGGTGGAGGCTGCTGGCCCTGGCTCAGCCACGGGTGGCCCAGCACCTGCTCGAGGGTGGGTCTCCGCGTGGGCTCCACGGTCAGCATCTGCCGGATGAGGCTGCGGGCGTCCTGGGAGAGGTGCGCGGGGAACTCGAAGCTGCCCCGCAGGATGAGCCTCTGCAGGCGGCCTTCGCTGCTGGCCGTGAACGGGAAGCTGCCCGTGAGCAGGACGAAGAGCGTGACTCCCAGGCTCCAGACGTCCGCCGGGGGCCCCTCGAACTCTTGCTGCTGCACGACCTCAGGGGCGCGGTAGGGGACCGTGCCCCCGAAGCTCTTGAGCTTCTGCCCGGGCGTGAAGCTGGCGCTGAGGCCGAAGTCAATGAGCTTGACGTGGCGGCCCTGGGCGTCCAGCACCACGTTGTCGGGCTTCAGGTCCAGGTGGGCCACTCCCCTGTCGTGGCAGTGGCGCACTGCACACACCATCTGCCTGAAGGCCGCTCGGGCCTGGGCCTCCCTCATGCCGCGGCCCGGTGGCACGCAGTCCAGCAGCTCGCCCCCCTCCGCGCGCTCCATCACCATGTAGACGTGGCGCGGGGTCTCGATGACCTGGAGCAGCCCGATGACGTTGGGGTGGTCCAGCGCCATCAGCCTCTGCGCTTCGCACAGCACCTGCTCGTTCCCCTCTGTCTTGGCCACCACTTTCACCGCCACCTCTGCCCCTGTCAGGAGGTGGCGGGCCAGGACCACCTGGCTGAAGCCCCCCTGCCCGAGCTCCCTCACCACCTGGTAGTGGTCGGTGAGGGCCGCCTCGTAGCAGGAGCTGGGCCTCTGCGCCTCTACTCTAATCTGTCTACTCTGACTACCTAGCATCCTAAAGCCGGAACGCCAACCTCAGACGCTAGCTCAAAAAAAAAAAATAACAAACCAAACAAAACACCCAAACCAACAAACAAAAGACAAAACAACAAACAAACCAAAGCCCAAATCAAAAAAACAACAGCAAAACACCAGAAACACCGACCACCAGCCACCAACCACCAAACGCACTAACTAACTGGGAGTCCGACAGGTCACCACCAAGAGCTTCCTGTGCTTATGGACAAGGAGCCCAGCCCAGCCGCCGGCTTATATGGCCGGGCTCGGAGAGCGCATCACAGTGGCTGCTTGTGAGGTCAGAGATGACCCAGTCATGCCTGGCACAGCCCCCAGTCGTCTTCTCACTTTGGGGTCTCCAGCATCTTTGCCCCTTTTGTCATAAGAATGAGGAAGGACCCCAGAAGCATTTTGTTTCAGGGTGTTGTGGAGAATGAGAGTGACATTTTAGAGATGAAAACTTGGGGTGGACTCCAGTGGCCTTTTCACTTGGAGTCTGATGAGAATCACTGATCTCTTGGGGCTCCTACAGGCCTCCTCATCTCTACCCTCAAAGTGTCTCTCCAATCTTATTTCTTCCAACTCAGAACCATTGGCATCCAAGGCAGGGTGATGCTACCCCGTAATGCTCTGTCCCCAAAGATGCTCTGGAGCTTGGCACTAACACCTGTTGAGGGGGGAGGGAGGGTTCATCACCCATTCCCCACAAGGTTCTCATTGGATTTCGCTCTGGAAACCCTGGATCACCAAGAGCAGTGCTTGAGAGGTTCAAAATGAGAGAGATAAAACAGGGAAGCCAAGAACCCTAGAACCAGCACACACATCCTGTCCTTCCCATGTGGGGAGGAAGTGGAGGCCTTCCCAGATACCTGGGTCCCTTCCCGATGCTCTAATAAAGAACGTGGTCCTCTGACACTTATTGGCAATACACATCAATTCCCAGAGTTCTGGATACTGGCAAGTCCAAGGTCAAAGCACCCTGTTGCTGTGTCCTTGCAGGATGGGAGGGGCAGAAGGCTTGACCTCATTCTCTCAGGTCCTGCTCTGGCTCTGCTTTGGTCTGTGTGGTTTGGTGATTTGTCATACTGGCCCCATGGAAGCCAGGGCCTCGGTTCTGCCAGGCAAGTGCTCTCTCACTCGGGTACTTCCAGAGATTATTTTCTGTTTTCTTTATCATTATTTCTTTTGAAATGTCCTTCTTTATCCCTTATGACTAACTTCGACTTGTAGTCCACTTTATCTGATATAAGGATGGAAACCCCTGCTTTTTTACTGAGTTGGTGTGTGTGATAATTTTTTTCCTGTCCTTTCATCTTTAGTCTGTGGATGTCCTTTTCTATGAGATGAGTCTCATGAAGGCAGCATTTTGTTGGGTCTCTCTTTTTCATCCAATCTGCCAGTTGTTGCCTTTTGATAGATGAGTTTAGGCTGTTAACATTCAGGGTTATTATTGAGATATGATTTGTATTCCAAGTCATTTTGGCTTAGTTTTGGTTTTTAACTTGACTTGGTTTCTCCTTTAATTGGCTTTTTTTTAAAGGGTAATTTCTCCCTTCGATGACTTACATTGTTGTTTTGCATTTCTTCCTCATGGACTATCTTGCTGAGAACATTCTGTAGCACAGGCTTTCTATGTGTAAATTCCTTTAACTTCTGTTTGTCATGGAAGGATTTTATTTCGTCTTCAAATCTTAAGGTTAGTTTTGCTGGATATAGGATTCTTAGTTGGCAACCATGTTGTTTCAGAGCTTGAAATATATTGTTTCAGGCCTTTCTAGCTTTTAGGGTCTGGGCTGAGACACCTGCTCTTATCCACTGTATAAGTAATGTGTTTCTTTTCTCTCACAGTCTTTAAAATCCTATCTTTATTTTGTACATTAGGCATTTTCATTAAAATGTATCTTGGTGTGGATCTGCTGTAATTTTGTGCATTTGGTGTTCTGTAATCCTCCTGTAGTTGAGTTCCCATTTCATTCTTCAGGTTTGGGAAGTTTTCTGATATTATTTCATTGAATAGGTTGTTCATTCCTTTGGTTTGTATCTCTGTACCTTCCTCAATCCCAATAATTCTTAAATTTGGTCTTTTCATGGTATCCCATAGTACTTGGAGTTTCTGTTCATGATTTCTTACCATCTTCTCTGTTTGGGAAACTTTATTTTCAAGATTCAATATTTTGTATTCATTGTCTGAGGTTCTGTCTTCCAAGTGATCTAGTCTGTTGGTGATGCTTTCCATTGAGTTTTTTATTTGTTTTATTGTTTCCTTCATGTTAAGGATTTCTGTCTGGTTCTTTTTCAGAATCTCTATCTCTTTGTTGAGGTGATCTTTAGTTTTCTGTAGTTGGTCTTTCAGCTGCTTATGGGAATGGTCAATCATTGCGTTCATTTGCTCTCTTAACTCATCGTTTGCTTCTCTGATCATTTTAATCATGTATATTCTGAACTCCTTTTCTGGCATTTCTTCTACCATGCTGTCATTGGATTCTATTAGTGTAGAATCTTCGTTTGTTTGGAATACTTTCTTCCCTTGTTTTTTCATGCTGTTCATGTATCTTCCCCTCTAGCAATGCAGATCTAGGGTATTGTTGTCTGTCCTATAGGCTTATAGTAACCCTATAGTTTTCCGAAAATTCTTCTTTAAGGTAGGGATCAATATTAGCAACACCCAGTACAGACAATATGCAGACAGTCAACGAAATAGCCCCTATGAAGGCTATTATTTTAATAGTCTTTTTGTTACAATATTGTTACAATATTGTCCTAATAAACAGAGAGGATGAGTTCAATTATTATCTACAGTATAACAAACAGATTTGCAATGAGGACTGCAGTTTCTAATGGAGGACAAAGAGGATGGGGAGGGGTGTAGGATGTAACTGTTAATAGTGTAAGAAAAGAGTATGAAGAAGTTCTAGATCATAGGAAGAATGAAAGTGTAGTCAAAAGAAGTTGGTTGTTCGCATGAGAAAAGTGAGAAAAAACCCTGGAGGAAACAGGTAAACAAAAGGAAAGTAGAAGCAAGAAAAGTAAAGAAATAAAAATTTAAAAGCTTTCACAAAGAAGAAAAAAAAAGAACTACACTATAACAGTCATATACTATTCTAACCTCCCAGTCTTTAGTAGCCTGAGGCATGAGAGGTACCTGACAAGGAGCTTCCAGTCTCCAGCAGGCGTCTCAGGATGGGATTTGCCCCACCTAATGGCAGTTTCCCCTTTGCCGATAATCCAAGACGGCTGCACTGGCTTCCAAATGTGTTGGCAAATGGTGAGCTGCAGCGCAGGGCACTGAGTCTGTGTGGGGTGCAGTCGGTCAGGTTGGGTCCCTGGAGGTAGTTGCTGTCAGTCAAGCTGGGGGTCCTGGAGGCAGAGTGCTGTCAGTTGGGCTGGCGGACCTGCAGCTCCTGGCTTTTTTTCCCCCTAAAACGGCAGCAGCCACATGAAACCAAACCTGAGGGTACTGTGATGGTGGACTTCCAGGCCAAAATTACGGCATTTGCAGGTATTTTATTTCATTTTTTTTCGAGCAAACTAATATGGTATTTTAATTTTACACAAAGTTTAAAGATTTAATATATAAAGAAATAAAAGATACCAAACCTTAACTAAGCAGAGTTAAAGGGAATGCTAAAATTATCAATATAAATCAATTAAGAACTTTTGGCGTGCCCATTTATTCAACATGATTGGGTAACTGTCATATATATGCACCATACAGGAGTATCAAATTTTTAAAAAACAAAACACTGTGAGTTTTTAAAGAGATATTTTAGCCTCAATTAAATCTTTGATTCAGAAGACACTTCAATAATTTCCAGTGCTTCAAAGTCGTTAACGTCATCACTATACAGTACTGAAGAAATATTTGTATTATGTGCAAATAATTTCCAGTATTATTCAAGAAAACATTATTTTAGGCATTTTCTTTTTCTTTTCTATACAATTAAAATAAAATAAGCCTTAGTTCAGTTTTTACAAATATTATTTATTTCAATGAAGCTGGTACAGACAGCATCCATTTAAAACCTATATCCCAGACCAAAAGTACAAATAAAATCAAAGGAGCAGTGTTCTGTTGTATACACTTCTGCATGAATAACTTTATTAACTGCTAATGAAAATTGAACTTTTCTGGGATCTTCTGACAAGAGTTTTTTTTTTTTTTTTAAATCTTAAAATACTTTTCTCCTCAGTGAAGCCACCTTTGGAGTCAGTCATCATTCTCACCGGGTCTGTCGTTCTGACTCCAAAGCTGATATTCCTCCTCTTTTGGTCTAGACGCTCAGATTTTAAAAGTAGCATCGAGTTAAGGAAAGGTTGTTATCCCACAGTTCAGTTCTCCCACTGAAAGTCACAGTCTAGGAGTGAGGAAATCACATGCTAGAACTTTAGGGCCAACTGGAAAGTCACTATACACGCTCACACTGGTTGATCTTATTTACCACCACAAGCCCGAAAATGCACAGTTCTGAAAAGGTGGCCTCTCTGTACACACGTGTACTTTCTTAAAAGGAGAGGGTGATTATGAAGGGAGCTGAGGTTTGATCACCAAAAAGTCAGCACCATGAAAACAAACAATAATGAATAATGAGCACTAGAATCCAAATTACCAGATGTGTTAAAGGACATTTTTGCTGTGCAGAATTCTAGTCCCATTATGGCTCTGCGACTTTTATCTGTGATTAACTTTAAGGTATTTCTCCTTGTCTTTGTTTTTACAGTTTTATGAAGATGTAGGATTCCCTTTTATGTAGATGAGGATTCCCTTTACTTTGCAGACTTCTTGAACCTGTGGCTTACTGCTTTTCTTTAGTTTTGAATAGTTCTGTCATATTGTCTTCAAATACTGTTTTTTTCACCTTTCTTTCACTGACTCCATGCATGTTAAAGATTCTCAGTATTCTCTGTCTCTTACATTCTCTACGATATTTTTTGTTCTTTTGTGTATCATATTTTAGTTACTTTCTTCTTCTGATTTCTAGTTCATCACTTCCTTCTTTAATGTAATCTATTCTGCTGTTAAACCCATCTGTTAAGATCTTACTTTTGATTATTACAATATTTTTCAGCTCTACCATTTCCATTTCTTTTCTAATAGTTCCCAGCTCTTTGCCTAAATTCTTTGTAATTCTATTATCTTCTTGATTACAGTTTTCATAGTTAAATTACAGTTGTTGTGCAATGATTACTGCTGGGAGCCCTTGTAGATCTCTCTGCACTGTCTACTGTTTCTGCTATTCTGTTTACATTTTCTTGTCTCATAATTTATCTGGTTATTTTTGATTTGGTACAGGAAATTGTATTTGCAAATTATTTGTAGAAATAATTTTGAGGTATAGAATCATAAGATCTTTCTACAGAGAAGCTATGCCAGGCAACAGGGGTTATCCCAATAATCTAAATGTCGATTACAGTCTTCTTCTGCAGTCCTTCAGGATCCCAAAGCAAGTTCAAAGCAAGTTGGTTTGACGAAGGTTCTTCTCTCCCTTAGCGTATCCTGGATTCTGTCCAAAATATTGTTCAATTTGCTCAACCTTTAAGCCTCTTGACTTCATCTTCAAGATTAGAAAGTGTCCCAAGGGTGGGGTGGTGGTGGGGGGGTGGGAAACAAAACAGCCCAAATACCAAGATCCATTTCTTTGGATCTCTGACTCTTCCTAATCCTTGCTCAGTAGTTCCTACAATTTTTAAAGTTCTCCAATACCTTCAAGCAGAAGAAAGACTGTTTCTAATTTCCTCATTTACTATCACCTGAAGTGGAAGTCCACCAGTGCCAGCACACACACACACACAGACACACACACACACACACACCAGATTAACAAAGAAGGTAGAAGGTAGGGGCCCAGGACTGTGGCTCAGTGGTAGAGCACTTGCCTAGCATGTGTGAGGCACTGGGTTCGATTGTCAGCACCACATATAAATAAATAAATAAAAAATAAAGGTCTATCAACATTTTAAAAAAATTTAAAAAAGAAGGTAAACGTAACTCTCACCCAGGACAAGAAATTTATCTTCATCAGTCTTCTCACAAGCCAGGCTGACATATCCACGAGACCCAGTAGGCAAAGTGTGTAGGGCACAGAATGCTTCTAGGGGTTGCAAAATATTTTAATTTCTTTAAAAATGTTTAGTTTAGGGACCTTAGCCTTAATTTAGGGCCATATTTAGGGGCCCATGACTTAATTTCTTTTAAGAAACATTTAAATATACATGATAAACATTAATAGATTTGTGTATTCATCTATTTTTTTAAAATAAATATTGCTAGGGATTAAACCTAGGATCTTGCACATGCTAGGCAAGTTCTCTACCACTGAGCTCCATCCACAGTCCTTTATTAAATTTTGAGACAGGGTCTTGCAAAGTTGTCAAGCCTGGCCTTGAACTTGCCATCCTCCTGCCTCAGCCTCCTGAGGCACTGGGATTCCAGGTGTGCACCACCATGATCTTCTCACTATTCTAATTCACCTCAATTCTTTCTAGCTTTGTCATCCAAAATGTACTTCTGTATTCAAAATTTTTTATGAATTTAAAATTCCTTTCACTTATAGATTGTTCTTTCATCCTTCTTTTTATCTTAAAGTTGATACATTTAAGAGCATGTGAGTGCTGTGACCTGCAGTTTCCCACTGTCTGGATCCTGCTGATTGATGCTCACAGGGCAGTTCAGTTTTCCTCTGATTTCTGTAGTTTCTATAAATGGTAATCTGGATCCAGAGGCTTCACAATACTCAAGAGTAATCCTGTTGGCAATATTATAATTGGTGTGATTTTCTTTATTAAGCAGTGTGTAATTAAAGTCAGGTGTCTTTCCTTTTCTGGTGTTCGAATCCACTGGTGCTCAGTTCCACCAATTTTTATATTGACTTTTCTCTAGTTATTTGGTTTTTCTGAAGCTCCTGATTCAGTGGATTCTTTAGGAAGGATTTGTAGGCATACTGTTCTCTGAGCCCATGGTATATGAGACATGGACAACATGTTGTCCATGTCTTTTATTCTTGAAAATCATCTTTGTTGTATATAAAATACTTACTTTGCATTTTCTTTCCTTGAGTATTGTGATGGTTAATTTTATATGCCATGGTGCCTAGATATGAGATCAAACATTATTCTGCTTGTTTTTGTAAGAGTGTTTTTGGATGAGATTGATACTTGAATTGATGTTTTGAGTAAAGCAGATTATGCTCCATAATGTGCAGTGGACTAACAGTTGAAGTCCAAAGAACTGACCTCCCCTGAGCAAGAGGGAATTCTGCAGATGTCCTTTGGACTTAACCTTCATTGGCTCTTCCCTTGTCTCTAGCCTGCTGACCCACCCTGCAGATTTTGGATTTACAATCCTTCATAAGAATGTGAACTTGGTCCTTAAAGTATGTTAACTATGTTACTCTACTGTGTTTCAGAATTGAGTTTGATGTTGAAATGTCTGATAAAAATCTAATTTCCTTTCCTTTATAAATCATTTGCTCCTTTTTAAAGAGGTCAAAAGGGAGTTCTTTCTTTTTTTCAAAGTTCAGGACTCAAATTATGGAACCAACCTAGGTGTCTGTCAGTGGATGGGTGTATTAAGAAAATGTGGCATATATACACAATATAGTTTTGTTTACCTATAAAGAAAAATGAGATCATGTCATTTGCAGGACAACGGATGGAACTTGAGAACAGTTAAGTGAAATAAGCCAAACTCAGAAAGTCAAGGGTCATATGTTTTCTGTCGTATGTGGAAGCTAGAAAGGAAAAAGAAAAAGAAAGGTAGCGGTGGGGGAATCTCATGAAAATGAAAGGGATATCAGTAGAAGAAAGGGATCGGGGCAGGGAGAGGATGGAAACGGGGAAGTACTGGGGAGTAATAATGGCCAGATTATATTGTTATAGTGTATGTATGGGTATAAGTAATGAATCCCACCATTATGTACAACTATAAGGCACCAATAAGAAAATGTGAAAAAAATGAAGTCAAGGTCTTAGATATATATTTTGTTAGATTTATATCTGAGTTTTAATTTTTTTGGAGTTATTGCAAATAGTGTTGATTTTTAATTCTATTTTCTAATTGTAAATTGCTAATGCATAGAAATATGATTAACTTTTGTTTGTTGACCTTATGTGCTAGGCCTTATAGTCATAAACTATTTAGTTATAGGAATTAAGAAAAGTATTTGGTACGTCCCTTGGAATTTTTTATACAGATAATCAGTGTTTGAATAGAGACAACTTCATTTCTTCTTTTTAACCTGTATGAATTTTCTTTCTTTTTCTTGCCTTGTTGCACCAGCTAGAATTTCTAGCATAATGCTGAATAGGACTGATGAGATTGAACTTCCAGCTTGCCTTATTCTCAGTCTCATGGGAAAGCATTCAGTCTTAATGGTGAGAGCACCATTAAGTACAATATCAGATGTAAGTTTTTGTGATAGATGCACCTTTTCAGGTTAAGACTTTTTTTTAATATTTTAGTTTTCTGAGAATTTTTATTATAAATGGATACTGAGTCAAGTGATTTTTCTGCGTAATTGTTATGTTCATATAGTTCTTTTCTTTAGATTGTTAAATGGTGAATTACATTGATTAATACTCAAATATTGAATATCAGTGTTTGATATATCAATATTGAATATAAATACTCATATTGAATCATCAATACTCCTTGCATTGCTGTGATAAACTCTAAATGGTTTTGGTATACTATTCTTCTAATACATTGTAGGGGTTCCATTTACTAACATATATTTTAGAAAAAATTTTTTTAGTTGTAGGTGGACACATTGCCTTTATTTTATTTATTTATTTTTATGTGGTGCTAAGGATTGAACCCAGTGCTTCACACGTGCTAGGTGAGCACTCTACCACTGAACCACAACCCCAGCTCCTACTAACATATTTTTGACAATTTTTGTGTCTATATTCATGAGGGATCCTGTTCTGTAGTTTTTATCCTCTTTTTTTAGTGTTGGTATTAAGAACTTTTATTAACTTTTATTTTCCTAAAAATATAGCATA
>JAJEJO010051517.1:0-18058 GCA_020662805.1 Glaucomys volans
GCTCCATAGTCTACATTCAAGTAGACAATGTTTTAATTGTGGTAGTTTCACATATTAATGGTTCGCACTTTAAAACAACTATTTTTTTTTTTTAAGGTGGGCAAACATTTCCCAGGAGTGGAAAGCAGAGAGGAATTACCTGGAACTTGTGTCTAAAAAGTCTGTATGCCTCTCTTTATCTTACCCAGGCACAGCCATCTGTGCAGTGTCTTTGGGCAGAGGTGTTACTGGCCACTACACAGGGTCCTGTATCCTCAGCTACTGTCCTGTTCTTTCCTGGGGCTGCAACAAGGTGCCTACAGATGCCCTGTGCCCTGCAGGGTGCAAGGAATTTCAGGCTTAGGTCAGCTCCTCCAAGAGGGCAGCCTGAGGTGTGGGGTGCAGCCTCTCAGGGGAGCAGCTGGAGACACCTAGGTCAGGCAGTGAGATGCTGGTGTTGAGGGAACATAGCAGACATGGTTCCTGCCCTCTGGATTCTCTCAGATTTGGGAAGGAAGAACAGTTTTCACAATGAGCAGGTAAAGCTGACCTCAGCAAGGTAGAGGAAAATCCTCCAAAGCTCTTCAGCAGCAGGAGGGGTGGGAAGATGTTCCTGGTGACAGATGGCCGACCTGAAGCTGGAATGTGACATGTCAGTGTCCAGTGGTGCTGCACCTCTCTGGGTTAGTTGCCTTGGAAACACTTGCTCACTTTAGCTTCAGTTTTCCATTAATTGTGAAATGTAATTTATTCATAGAGAGGAAAGATTAGAAAATATTTCTAAAGGGCAAGATAGAGGTACAAATCAGGGGAAAGAAAAGAAAAAGAAAATGAACAAAGAAACATTTGTTCTTATATTCTGTTAAAAATTTTTATTCTGTTAAAAATTTTTATTTATTTTTTTCCCCCAGTGTGAGTTCACTGGGTTTCTCAGATGCATTCTTTTTTTAGGGGGTGAGGGTGGGGTGGGTGAGGTGGCTGGTGGGGTTGCTAATTTAATATAGAAATCTAGGGCTTTGCTTTGGGCATAGAAATAGGGAAAGTCTCTGTTTCAGTGTGGTGGCAGAAATGAATGCCTTCCCAGAAGAAAGTGTGGTAGATGAGTTGGTTTCTTTATGACAAAGATCCTACCTCACTCACTGCTGAGGGCCTTGCTAAGTCGCTGAGGCTGATTTTGCACTTCTGATCCTCCTGTCATCCTTCTGAATCACTGGGATTGCAGGCCTGCACCACTGCACCTGATTGGGCTGGCAGTAAACTCCTAAACATGCACCTCTCTCCCACATTCCTGAATCCAACTCCCCTCCAGTTCACAGCATTATCAACTCTATGTTCCCATCACTGCCTTCAACTGGGCACAGTGTTTAATTATCATGTTTTTAAATGAGTAATGGATGATACTTTTTAAAAGATTTGTTTTCTGTTTGTGACTTTGCCATGTGGTGAAAGTGAGAACACTCTCCTGGAACACCTCTTAACGCTCTTGGGCCTGTCTTCTTTTACCTTCCCCAGGCACAGATGCCTTAATGTCTTTGGGTAGGAGTTTCCTCTGCACTCTTCACAGGATCCTGTGTCCTCACCCAGAGTCCTGTCCTTCCCTGGGGTTGCCACAAGGTGCCCACAGCTGCTCTGTGCTCTGAAGGTTGCAGGGAATTTCAGGCCCTGGGTCAGCTCCTTCTAGAAGACAGCCTGAGGTTTGGGGTGAAGCCTCTCAGGGGAGCAGCTGGAGGCTGTGCTGCTGAGGAATCTCCTGGAACAGGCCTCATCTAGACAGCTGCCTCCTGGGGACATAGTCTCCCCCAAGCCCTGTTCCCATTCTGTGGAGACAGGTGGCCAGCCAGCCTGTGGATGCTGGTGCTGAGGGGCCAGGTCAGCAGTGATTCCTGCCCCTTGCCTTCTCTCACATTTGGAAGGAACAAAAGCTCTCCCAGAGCATGAGAACCACCTGCCCAGTGCAGTGCTGTGCAAACCTGAAAAGCCCCATAGACTGGAGTCATGGTCCAGGTCTCCTGGGAGGGTGACCATGGAGTATTTCAGTGAGCAGGACCTGGTGGAAGGGTGCCCAGCTGGCAGGGATCTTCCCTGGCCCTTCAGTCTGACATCTGTGCTCCCCCAGCCCTGGCTCTTTCTGTGTCTATCACTTTGATGATCTGCTCACTTATTTGAGTTCCAGGTTTTTCTGAAATGTGAAATTCATTTATTCATAGCTGAACAAGGTTAAATATTCCATCTTTTTATATATTTTATTTTATTTTATTTTATTTTATTATTTTATTTTATTTTATTTTTTATTTTATTTTATTTTATTTTATTTTATTTTATTTTATTCTTTTTTGTTGTGTGTGCCTGGGATTGAACTCAGGGGCATTTGAACACTGAGCCTCATCCCCAGCCCAGCCCTGTTTTGTATTTTACTTAGAGACAGGGTCTCACTGACTTGCATAGTACCTCACTTTTTCCTGAGGCTAGCTTTGAACTCAAGATCCTCCTGTGTCAGCCTCCAGATCCACTGGGATTATAGGCCTGCCTCACCCCACTCAACTTTTAAACCCTTTGTATTTGATCATTTTATTCATGAGATATATTTTAGAATGTTAGGGAAAATGCTTCTAATAGGCTATGTTACCTTTTCATTTCTTTTGTGGTATTGAATATCAAACCCAAGACATTGCTTTGGCTTATGTTTTTTCAACTCGTACCCTTTTTTTTTTAACTTCATTTTCTCCCCATTTTCATTAGTATATTATGATTATACATAATATTGTTTTTTTTTATCTGCTTTCTGTCAAGGATTGAACTCACTGTACTTTATCACTGAGCCTCATTCCCACCCATTTTTATTATTTATTTTAAGATGGTCTCACTCAGTTGTTCGGGACCTTGCTGTGTTGCTGAGGCTTTTCTCAAACTTGCATTCTTCTGTCTGTTTCCCGGGTTGCTAGGATGACAGGTGCACCTCTGTCCCTGACAAACATTGGGGTTTATGTTTTACATAACATGCCAGCTTGGGGGTAATTTGCTCCACTTCAGTCCCAGTAACGCCCCATTCTCCTCCTCTCCTCTTGCTTTCTTTACTCTACTGGGCTTCCTCTATTCATTTATGCTTTTTTTTGAAATTAATGCTTTATAGATAAACACAGTGAATTGTGGAAGTCACTGTGGTACATTCATGCATGCACATTGCATGATTTGTTCACTTTCATTCCACTGTTCTCTCTTTTCCCATTTCTCCTCCCTTCCCCTCAGTCTCCTTTCTCTGCTGCACTGATCTCTCTTCTCTTTTCATGGGATCCCTCCTACACCAGTTTCTTCTTTATTTTGCTGTAGCTTCCACATATGGGAGAAAACGTCCAACATCTGATTTTCTGACTCACTTATTTCACTTCCCTGTGTCATCCAGGTTCACCCATTTTCATGCCAATGGCATAAGTTCATTCTTTATGACCGAGGAAAATTCCACTGTGCATATATACCACAGTTTCTTTATCCTTTCATCTGTTGGTGGGCACCTGGGCTGATGTGATGCCTGGATATTGTGAATTGTGATGTGACGGTGTCACTGTAGCACGTTGATTTTATACTGGGTGCCCAGGGTGCTGTCTGCAGTGTGGTGCTAAGTCCCAGGTTTGCAGCTGGATAGGTGAATACTTCCAAGGCTTCCAACCAAGTTTCACAGAAGCTGCATCATGCAATTATGTGAAATTTGAGGCTGTTCCCCATCCCAACCATTCTCCATGTATTTCTGTGTTTCTGTGTGGACCAGCTCACACTGACCTTTTTTTTTTTTTTTTTTTTTTGCAATGCTGGGGATTGAACCCAGAGCCTTGTGCCTGACAGGCAAGCACTCTAGAAACTGAGCTACATCCCCAGCCCTCACACTGGCTTTTTGCTGACCCTGAGCTGTTGTGACTCCTTATCCACATGGCATTTCTGGTGCCATTATGGCATCCTGCTTACTGTTGATTTGAGGGAAGTTTTGTACTCATGAAGTGCTAGTCACACAGAATGAGCTCAATCCACAGTTGACACATTGTGACCACCTGGATGAAATGTTGTGTACCAGGGAAGCTCATCAGAGACTCTGTGCCTGATCAGAGGGTTCATTTCTTTTTTTGGTGGGTATGGGGGTAAGGGGTTTATCCTATAGGATCTTATCTTAAAAGTAGAACTAAATAGTAGGCTTTCTGAAGGAAAGCATTTGTTCAGTAAAGATCACATAGTTCAGCTACACTCTGAGCACTGTGACTCAGTGTTACTGCTTAATTTGGTGGGATCCTTCCCGAATCCTTAGCTCCCCCTACCAGCAAGGTCCAACTTGGTCAGAAGGCCTTTGTAAGGGTAGGTACTGTCAGGAGGACTAATATTCCCTATCTTCTGTACAGGAGGCAGCAGGGCGTCATTATTCCATGTATTAGTGGTGCACCCTACAAAGACATTAGGGAGCACGTCTCATTCCCTGGACCCCACAACAAGAAGGGTGTTTGGGTCTTCTGATGCTTTTCTGAGTAGTTCATTTCTATCATTGGAAAGCATATGTTTGAGGTAGTGAGATCTGACAGTTTGTGTTTTACTGACCAATCATGGAATAAATATTGGAGACCCCAGGATCATGTGAATGTCTTGCATGTGGATAGATCCCTCATGCTCTCAGTCTCTCCTGCTCTCCCACACACATTGGTGTAATATTTTAGAACTCAGGGGCCTTCAAGGATGTGGCTGTGAACTTCACCCAGGAGGAGTGGGCTTTGCTGGACTCTTCCCAGAAGACTCTCCACAGAGATGTGATGCAGGAAGTCCTCAGAAACCTGGCTTCTATATTAAGGATGATGTTTCTTTACTAAAGAAAATAGAGAAATAGTGTGTTTTTTGTTGTTTGTTTTTTCTGGTTTTTTGTCCCTTCTTGAACTTAGAATGTGTGAAGGAAATACTTTGTGGAATAAATTGGGCATAATGACACTATACAGAGCAGCATAAACCCCATTTTTTCATAATTCATAATGATTTTATGGTTCTCCTTTTAGGAAGCAAATGGACGGATCAGAACATTCAAGATCCAACTTCCTGGGAGAAATCTAAGGTGCTTGTACTCACAGGAGGAAGCAGAGTCCCTTGAAGGAATTCTAGCAAATCCTGTAAGTTTACAAACACACAAGCAAACAAATAAGCACAACATAAAATATGTTTATTCTTAGCAATTTTTCATACAAACATGAGCTTCAATGAAGATACATGTTTAGAGTTTTCAGAAAAATCAATTTGCTGATAGTACAGTTTCGATAATAGCTATGCTGAAGCAGTTTTGCAAAATAATCAGTTCATTTGCTCTGAGCTGATTTAGACTTGACAATAACCTGCACTTTCCCTGGTGTTATTAATAATGCAGTCCAAGACCCAAAAATACAAAACCAATTAATGGACCAATAATAAAAATGTCCTTTTCGTATTTTACAGAATTCATATGCTAGGCTCCCCCGAAATGAAAAAAGGCATCCATTGTGGAAAAACTTTTGGTGAGATTCCAAATCTGAGTTTAAAAGAAGACGCCTGCCTGCCCACCTCCAACGTGATCATCCCCGCGTGCTCACTGCCTCACCTGTAGCAAGATCCTGGGCAGCAAGTGGGAGGCTTGGATGGGGCTCCCGCAGGCCAAGCTACCAAGGCGGTGCCTAGATGCCCTGTCCCTGGAGCACTTCGCCGCCCTAAGTGCTGGCACGTGGGGACCTGACTGAGAAGGAGGAGGTGGGGGTCCTCCTGCTGTGTCGACCATGGACAGCATCCTACTGAGTTCAATGCCAGCCACAGTCCTGTGCCTCCATGCTGGGAGGAGCTGCTCAGAAAAGGTCTTGAGAATTGAAAAGAGAGAAGAGGAGGAGGGGAGAGAAGGACTTGAGAAAATCAGTGTGAGTGCAGTCTGTGGAAATGTCTCCGTGTTTCCTTGTCTTAACAGGCACATCATATCTCACTCTGCAAACAAAGCGGATGAAAATGAGGAGTGAGGGGGGAAGTGTGTGAACTTGAGCAGAACAGAAAATCCCTCATTCCTCTCACAAGTGTTCAAAGACAAGTGTCAGAGCACCCTGGAAATGGACCTTATGGAGGTGTAATACGTGGAAAAGGGTTCACTTGTTCCAGGACTTTTCAAAACCATGAACAGTCTCATAATGGATTAGCGTCCTGTGAATGTAAGCTGTGTGGGAGAGCCTCCTCCGCGTCTGCTCACCTTCACTTGCATGGAAGAACTCGCCCTGGGGAGGAGCCCTGTGAACGTGAGCAGGGTGGCAACGCCTTCACTGAGTCCCGTCACCTGCACGCACATGAACAATCTCCTACTGTGCGGGAGCTCTGTTGGTGTCAACAGTGTGGGATCACCTGCAGGAACTCGGCTCACCTTCATGCATGTGAACAGACTCACAGAGGAAGGAAGCCCTGTGCATGTGAAGGTGTGGAGAAGCCTGAGTGAGGCCCGCTCACCTCCAAAAGCATGAAGTGACTACTGGAGAGAAGCCCTGTGATTGTCAGCAGCGTGGCAAAGCCTTCACTCCTCAGTTAGCACTCAGAAACATCCAACAACTCACCCGGGAGAGAAGCACTGTTCATGAAAACAATGGGACGTGCCTCCCAGTTTTGGAGCTGCCTTTTATACATAAAAGACACTGTACTGGAGAAAAGCCCACTGAATGCAAAAAAATGTGCCAAATGATCAGATGTTTCCAGTCACCTTCAAAGTCATGAAAGGACTCACACTAGAGAAATACACTTTGAGTGTAAACAATAATTGGTAAATTATGGAGTGTTTTCAGTTTCCTTCAAAGTCATTTCATTCACTCTGGTAAAGAAACCTGATGGTGTGATGTTTCATTCTCCCTCCTTTGCCTGGAAGTTCTTATCGTAGAGAGAAGCCCTGTGAATATGAGGAATGTGGGAAGTACCCAGTTTTAGCAGTTTTTTCTTCAGTAATAAAAAGATTCACACAGCTGAAAAACACCATGCAGGTAAGAAATCTGGTACAGTTGTAATGGAGTTCTTTCACCTTGGCTTCACTCAGTCATGGGGGTAATGGCTCAGTGCCAGTGCCAGGCACTGGGAACTGGTGAATAAACAAGAGAGTTGCGAGCTCTTTGTTAGTTCCTTTATTTAGGGAATGTATCATCCTTAGGTAGATAGTCACAGTTTTTTACTTGTTTACACTCATGCTAATCAGGGTTTGGAACTATGCCCAATCAGGTAACATCCAGGTATGCAAAGTAAGGATTGTAACTCATCCAATCACGTTTCCACTAATGTCTACTTATGTCTTTACTCGGGGTCCAATCTGGACCCCTTAAGTTTGCCCTGGCAGCAGGTATGCTAATTATGGGGAAGTGGTCAGCTCCACTGACCTGCTGCAGTGGAAAGCTCCTTCCTGCAGGTTTTCCTGTCAGGCATGCATGAATGTAGGTCTCCCTTACACATTCGAGGCATTCACTGCTGCCAGCCAAGTGCCAGGGGCTTCTCCCACACAGGTGTCAAATGTTCCAATCCTCTTCATATGATCACTTTCCACTCCTGTGACAAAACACATGAGGAAACCAACGTAAGGGAGGAGAGATTTATTTGGCTCACATGATCAGAGGTTTCTGTCCATAAGTGGGTGCCCCATTGCTCTGGGCAATGGAACATCATGCTGGAAGGGCAGAGCAGAGCTGCCTTCCTCCTGGCAGCCAGAAGGGGAAAGAGAGAGGGAGACCGACCACATGCACCCTTCAGAGTCACGTCTGCATAGTCCACCTGCTGCAAGTAGACGTCACCTGCTAGTGTCCACCTCCCACAGCTGGGGACCCAGCCTCCAGCATGTGTGGCTTTGGAGGACATTCCAGGTCCAAGCTACACCACTTTTGTTACATGAAAGAACTCATGCAGGGCAATGCCTAGGAGTAGAGAATGTGGAAAGGATTCAGCTTTTCAGTTTCCTTCAAAGACAAACAGGACTCACCTGAGAGAAATGCCCGGTGACTAAGAAATCTGGTAATGCTTGTAATTTTCCAGCTTTCCTTGAAAAAGAAGGAAGGCTTCCCATTGGAGAAAGGTGGTGAATGTATGAAAGAACTGTAAGGCCTTCGGTTCTTCCGAGTCCATTCAGACACAGGACAGAACTTGTTCCTAAGAAGCAGGATGAGTGCATGGAAAGGGGGCACACTTCCTTCCCCTGTGCACATCCAGGGGTTCAGGAGTGCGCCCAGAAGGCATGTGTGTTACACTGACTTGAAGATGTGCAGACACATTGATTTTCTGGGTCTCTTGTCTTCATACTTGGTTTTCTGTTATTTTGTTAAGACTTTTTGTATCTATGGGCAGAAACCTGTGTACGCTGATGTGTAGCACAGCATTGTCTAGCACACGTGGTGTGTGTGCACGTGTCTGTGTATCGTGTACAGGATACAGTACAGTTCTGTGAGTAAATAGTGTGTATTATATGTAACTAGTTTCTATGATAATGAAGCACTGTGTAATTAATCTAGTATATAGTATTTTACAGCCTCATTGTGTACTATTAAATTCTTATTGATTTGTTGTATAAGGTGTTTCAGTTTCCTCCTAACCAGCCCTATCCCAAACCACACTATTTTTGTGGAGACCAAAGGGCACCCCACTTTGATGATACTACAATGCCTTCCCCCTTGCCCACTGTTCTCTCTGGATGGCTTCCTGTGCCCTCCTCTGCTTCACTATGCATATGTGTAATGCATCTCCATTTTTATTCTGTGTCCAGTGCTGGTGATACATGTTGTCCAAGTCCCCTAGAGTGCTAATTCATTTGTAGCCAGTGGTATCAATGGGAGGCTATTAAAAACATTTGCAGCACAAACAGAATGGAGCCAACATGCCTGAAAACATCTGCTCAACTTAACTAATTGCTCTTGGTGACTGGTTCCATGGTACAGTGAAAGGTTCCTGAGTCAGAACCCATGCTTTGGATGGGTTTGGCTTTGGTCTGCACACACATACTCATTTGTACCTGGTGTTGCCATTTCTTCCCACTGTGAGCACCTGCACCCCTGCACAGTCATAGTTCATTGACTATGCCCAGGGTTTGCCTTCTGCCATCAGGGTGGTGTAAACAGAGCATCTTCCCAACCAGTGCTTCAGTCCTTATTAGCAAGAGACAGGCAAAAGTTCTTTGGACCTGCATTTAATCTGGGAACCATCACTAATTGCTTGGGATAGCCAGGTGAATGTAATAACCAGATACACCTGGAGGAGGCCCAGAATGGTCCTTTGTGAAAGCAAGGGGACATTTACCTTGGGGAGAACTGAGCACATTGCCTAGTTGCCTAGCAGTTGTTATCATTGAGCAGGCAAGAGTAGTGACCTTGCTTGTCTCTTGTGTGCTGATTCCCCTACAACAGTAGGGGAATTCACCCTCCTGTTGAGGGGCACAGCATGATGCCTGATGGTCCAAGTGCTGATAGGGAAAGAATGAGTCATTACCCTCGTGAAGTGTGGGAGAAGTAGCTCAACTGTCCATGCAGTGTGAACCCCTAGCCAGTGTGTGAGCTTTCCTGAGCTCTAATGCTCCTCAGCATGCCAAAGTCTCCTGAGAACAAGTATTGCTGGCTTAGACAAACTGACTTACTGCAGGTGGGTATTAACCCACCAGAAATAGGTCACATTTCCTGAAGACAAAGGTGGTGTCTTCCAGTGTGGGTTACAGGGCTACTGAACTCCTCCCCTTAGCCACATACTTGGTGATCACTACTATTGATCAGATGGAGACAGTACTGGTGAAACCTGCAAGTTTGCATGAGTGGAAATCCAAAGCATCCTAAAGCACTGTTGGTGGAGAGGAGACAAGGGGTAATGTGCCTTGATCAGATCTAGGAACCCAATACCTGGTGGCTTGGGCCCCCAAGACCCATGAGTTGTATGGCCACTGCCACTACATCCTGTGCCTCTGTCTCAGCAAATGTCCTGACACAGGTGTCAAGGATATAGATGACTCTCCAGCCATCTTGGACCAATGTGGTTCTTACTTTTTCTCCCTTGTAGTTCTCAAGAAAAAGCATAGAAGGGACAGGTTTTTACTCAGTAGTGGAACCCTTGCCTACCATGGGTGAGATCCTGTGTTCGATCTGCAGTACAGCAGGACAATAAAGCAATTAAAATACTTCCCCAGGCCTATTCATGCTCCTGCTCCCTCAGATGCCCAGCAACTCTGGGTGGCAGGTGCTGCTTTGGATCTAAAAGCAGAGGGAAGAGCTCTGCCCAGCTCTCCAGGTGTCCACGATCAGGGCAGGGTCATTCTGATCCCTCCTGCAAAACCATGCTCAGGGAAAGAGGGAGGGGCAGGCGTGAAGCCCCAGGCGACCCACCATGGAATGCCATATTACATGGAGGAGCAGGGACACTGGAACCCTGCAGACTCAGTCTTGGTGAGTGCCCCACTTGGGGGGCTTGGTCACAGGGTGCTGACCCCCTAGCAGAGGTTAAAGTCTCCCTCAGCAGTCGGTTGTGGCAGAGTAGTGGGACTTGGGGGTGAGGACCTGACTGTAGTACAGTCCCCACCAGGTTCTGTGGCCACCAGGGATCCTCCAGCTCCCCAGGCCTTTGCTTTCTCCTCTGAAATATAGCCTGATGGTGGAGCATAGTGTGAACTCATGCATCTGAGTGTGAACTGTGTGTATTGAAGGTAGGAGATATCATTTAATTTGAAGGATACACACACTACACACCCACAATTGTAAACAGGAAATGAGGATGATTTGCTTGTTTTACTTCAGGAGTAGAATCTACCATTTTCACTGCTAATGGAGATCAGAGTCTAGAGAATCTTACACCTGTGCTGCTCAGAACACACCACACAGATCCACACCTGGAAATGGCCAGGGAAACCAATGAGGACCAATGCCCTGTTCACAAGGGGCCAGGGTTCTTCACCTACAAGGTGACTCTGGTCCCCACACTCTCCTGCCCTCCCAGCAGGAGCCAGCAGGAGGGAGGCTCCCAGGCCAGAGCCAGCAGGCTCTCCTCACCTAGGGCTTCCCTCAGTGAGATGGTTCTAGAACTCTTCCTATTTGTAGTTGATCTTGAGACCATGGCAGTTACAGGACATGCGGAGGTTCAGGGGAGGCTGTGCCTGGTGGAACGAGGCCTGAGTCTCCAGTTGCTTTGTGAACACAGGTGGGAGCTGATGTCCAGTGAGAGGACCCAAGGCAGGGGCAGGGAACCCGAAGAAAGTTTGGGATGTTCTTGGGGTCGCCATTTCTCATGGACATCTTGGTGGGAAATTACAGGTTCCAGGATCTCTTGCTGAGAGAGGCAATTCATCCCCTCTCCAAGGATACATCCATGTTATCTGTCATGCATGTTGTCAGATTTGCATACAAGAGCTCATTTGAAAATAAGATAAACCAACAAACTCTTTCCTATCAAGTCAGGTCATCTTCTTCTGGCATTAGAGGGACCTCTTCCCCAGCAGAACCCCAGGAGGTCAGGAGGACATGGAGTAACCTTCAGCACAGTGGTCAGCTGCTCGTGAATTACTCAGGGAGTTGGCTCCATGTGGACACGGGACCAGAGTGGATGGAGGAGTTTGCTTCACCTGCCTGGACTGAGCTGCTGCTGGGTCACCACCCTGGGTGGAAGAAGCCTGGACAGGAGAGAACAGGACACATGAGGCTCAGGTTCTCACTGTGCAGCTGAAGGACACTCCTGTCAGCCTGAAATGTTGAGTCTACAGATGGCGCTGGTCTGTGGGCTGGTCTTTCCGGGAAGGCTCGTGGCTCACATTCCTCCTGGTTGGTCCACACAAAGTTCTTAGTCCAGGGTGGAATTGCTGCTGAGACTGAGTTTAAATTCAGATCCCATTGCTCACTGGCTGCCCCATAGTGCCTCCTGAGTCAGAGGGGCCTCAGGGAGGTGGTGGAGATGGGCCCCCAACCACCTGCAGACAGAGTGTGTGGGAATGTGTTCATGTGGAGGAGACAGTGCAGAGCCAGAAGAGCAGAGGGCCTGGGCCTGGACACTGGTGCAGATGGCCTGGGCTCAGACCAGCCTGAAGCCACGTGGACCTGGGCTGGTCATGCAATCCTGTGTCCTTGGTTGTCTGCACTGTCACTTGAGCAGTGACATGTGCCTCCTTATTGGTTTCCTGGGGCTGAATGTAATCAAATGCAGGTAAAGCCTGAGGATAAAATGACTGGATCAGCATAAATGAGCATGGGCTTCCATTTTAAGTCTCTGGGAGAAAAAAAACACACACTGTCTTGTGGCTGCCTCCAGGGGGGTGTTGGTGGTTAACAATAGGGTACAGTGAGAGGCTTCTCTCCTCTTTGCTGTGGGCATTGATCTGCAGCTTATGAGGAGCATTTGCATCATAGCTAGTGATCCCCAAGTTGACCTTCTGAAATGTGCTGAGTACAGAGATGTCACAGCTGAGGACCTTGCATTTACAAAAAGGGACGCCAGAGCTGCCAGACCAGGGACAGTAATGTAGGCCCTTCCCTGAGGACAGAGACTCCTGAATCCTGAGACCCCTAGTCACACCTGGACCACTAAACCAGTTGCTGAACCCCACACTCTTCCTCAAACATGGTGACCAAACATTTCTGCATGGAGACCAGCTGCCACCTTAGAAGAGGAGGCTGAGCCGTGAGGGCCCAGGTCCTTGACCAGCCTTCTGTCTCTGTGCTTCAGTCCCTGACCCAAATGATGCACTTCACATCAAGGAAGCTCCTCTGGAGGGTGAGATGAAGTTTAGATGTGGGGCCACACTTCAGCAAGTCCACAGCACCAGCTGCTTCATGGTGGACCTTCATGCTGATGAGTGCAGCACTCTGGGTCCAGTGTCACCTGGCTCTCCAACTGAATCAGAACTCAGGACATTCCAAACCAGCTGTCCTTGCCAAAAGTCCCTTCCCACCAACTGACCAAGGCTAGGCAAGCAGTTCCTGGCGACTCTGTGATAAGTGGCCCTGGGCTGGTGTTTCTGTGGCTATTGAAGTAGGTCTGGGGTCCTCACTGTCTCACTGAACCTGGGTTGAGGACTGTGTGCAACCTGGACCATATCCTGCTGTTGATGGAAATGGGCTGGATATGCTCTGAGTGTGCCCTTCCTGTCACTCCTCCCTCACCAAGTGGGTGCCTGCACACCCTCATGCCCCCTGGCACCCCTCAGCAGCAGGAGGCACCATCCAACCATCTCCTAGAGTCACCCTTCCTAGAGGGCCACAGATTGTGCTCCCTAATTCAGGACTGTCCCTGAGGAGCACCCAGGTCCTCCATCCCTCTCTCAACAAATGTCCTGTCCTCCAATCCAGTTGGAATGTCCCTTCTCTTGACTCTTCTATTGTTGACTCTCTCCTCTTGAATTCTGTGGAATTCCTATAATCATTTTAATTTTCTTTTAAAGCCACTTTATCAAGTTTGGGCATATATGGTCCTGGATTTCAGTAGCCAAGTAGTGTTTGGCTTTTAGTTTCCAATCCCTGTCATGTCTTGATGAGCCTGGTACCAGGATTAGCCTGGCAAGTGGAATGGTGTGGTGGTGACTCCTGTAGCCACTGAAGCTTCTACATAAGAGTCAAATAGCATCTCTGCATTAAGTACGAGACAGCATTGAGGAGACAGTGGGACTTCACCCTCCTTCTGTGGACAGCATGCTCTGCATTGCTGGGTCTTATTTGATGGCTGCTTTGCACACTGCAGAGTGCACGCATGGCGAGCTGCAGCCTGCTGTCTTCTCAATACTATGCAAACAGGTGCCTGTCTACAAACGCACCTCTGGGAACTGAGCAGGGAGCTCAGGAGAGGTGATTCTGTTCCAGCACAAAGAACAGTTTGAATTTTCATAATGAGAGAGACACTCAATTCTTGTGTAATTCATTAAAAATGGTTTGATTTCTTGAAATGATGAGGTGTTATAAATCTATACCAACCCACATGGATATGATTCAGAAAGACAAAAATGGGTACATGTGAATATATAATATACTAATAGGACAATAAAATACCACAAAATGTGATACTTAATATATCATTAAATTATATCCTTTTACTATTCAAGTAAAGTTGCCAAAAAATGAGGTGTAAATCTGAAATTAAATTGTACCTTTGCTTCACAAATCTGTGACTGTGTGGGAAGCCATAGATGACCTTGGGCTCTATATTCTATTGGAGTTAATTTTATGGAACATGAAGTACCTCCCTAGAGAGATGTTCAAAATGAAGGGCTTGGGACTCTCCTGTAGAGGGAGGGGTAACTTTATTTGTAGCAGTCACTACGATTTCCAATAATCCTTTGAAATAATTGCAATGGGGCTTCACTGTCACAGCCATCTTAACTCACTAATGTATTTTTTCTGTTCTCTGAAACCTGGAAGTTGGGAGCCTGGCATGAGGACCAGGCTGCAGTCAGGGTCCCAGCTGAGGGGCTTCTGGGTGGGCAGAGCCATCACCTCCTGCCAGTGGCAGCTCCGCAGCCTGGACAGCAAGACAGGCCAAGCCTGGTCAGTTGTCAGAGCAGGACCAGGTGCATCTCCCTCTTCACAGCCCAGGGGCATTTCACCAGCTTCGTCATCCACCTGCTCCTGTCTTTTCCTAACCACGCAAATTACCATCAAAGGGAAAATTCTGTTTATTGTCAGCTCCCTAAATACTATCAGCAACCAAAGCATGTTTGAGACAAAGTATAAAAGTCAAACTCAATAAGAGGACTCCCTGCTCACTAAGTGTCTCAGGGAAGAGAGGAGAGTTCCAGCACATGGCCCTGGAGGGCGCACCTGCCAGGGGGCCTGGGGCTCCCTGAGGGCTTCTCCCATGTGCCCCTCAGCATCTCGCTCAGGGTCACGTCCCTTCTCAGATCAGGGTGGGACCTGGATGGTGCAAAGCACAAAGTGAGCCTTCCGCACAGGTCAGGTGTGGTTCCTCAGGATTACCTGAAACAGTCAGTGTAACAATGCAGAGCAAGACCTGGAGACAGAGCCGTATTTCAGCTGAACCTGGAGGCCCCGTGCTAGAGCAGGTGACTAGGGAGAGGCCACAGCCACCTCCAGGAGTTAGAAGGACCCTGAGGACAGAGACGAAGACCATCATGGGAAGAGAGAACTTCTGTACAACTTATGATTCACCACGAAAGAAAGAAGGGAAAAGACAGACGGAAACATCTCTGGAGCGCCTTGTCCTCGGGATGTGATGACTCCATCCATAATTGTCTCTGAAAACAGGAAACGGACATCCAGCACACCAGGCAATTCTGCTGGAGCCGAGACGGGTAAACTGAAGGGCCACGGGCCTTGGTGAAGGGAGCCCTCTGAAAACACGGCAGTCACGTCACGCAGGCTCCTCCAGGTGGAGATCCACAGAGCACTCCCTGGGCTAATGAGAGATGGGTCCTCTCCTTAACTGAGCCGCCAGCCACCTCAGGAGCTTGCACACCATGTCCACAGTGACTGATGCCTGGACCCTGACCAAAGAGGGACATCTGACCTCCAGCACAGGGTGGTCACCATGACTTGATCTCCATGGATGTTTGGAAACATCTTCCACATCAGGAAACTCTAAGGGGTTCCATGGCTCAGGATCATACTCCTGCCTCCCCAGCACACCAAGCATCACACATGGAATGGGGATGTCCACACCTGGAACAGACTGGTATCTCCTGAGAGGCAGGATCTGGGCACACTCTCTGTGGGCATGCATTCCTTTGTGGTCCTGAAATCATCTGTACCTTTGCCCTGCTGATGGACACATCGGGCATCAGTGGAGGGAGTCTGCAAGTGGACGTGGCCTTGAGAATATGTCTGTCCCTGACACCCTCCCTCCCTCCCTGCTTCCAAGTTGCCATGAGCTGAGCAGCCTTTCTCTGCCTGCTCTTCCACCAAGAGGTCAATGTGGTCCTGCCTTACCTAAGGTCTAGATCATGGTATCTGCTGGCCATGGCCTAAGACCTCTGAAACTGTGAGTCAGGACATAGTTTGCCTCCTGTACTCATTGTTCTTGTCAGGTATTTTCACACAGAAAGTAAAGCTGACTAAAACAAGAATTGGTATGGGAAGTAAGGCCACTGCTATTGCACATGACCTAGTGATTTAGAAGCCTTTGGAACTGACCAGCAGGAGTTTGGACAGTGCAGGAGATGCAGAGTTTGGAAGCCTTATACTTTGTGAGCAGAGCTTCTTGGTGATTCTGGGGATTGTGCTCTGTAGACCAGAAATCCCATGGCACTATGGACAAGGAAGACCATGCTCAGGAGGTTTCAGAGAGGAGGGAGGCCTCTGCTGGGAGCATGGGCTAGAAGCCATCCATGTTCCCTTCTGGCAAAGAAGTTGTCTACATTTTGTCCCTGTCCTGAAACTTTCTGTGAGAGTAAGTTAACAGCTGATGGACCGATCTGGAAGAATATGTTCCAAGGCAGCACAGTGCTCAGGCCATGACCTGGGATCCTTGGTGGTTTTAGCCAGGTTGACTCTGGGAATCTGGAGTATCAAGCACAGAGGAAAGATTGCAGCTTGGCCAGAGAAGCAGCCTGTGTAAAACTGGGGCCACATCAGTTGTGTCTGCTGGAGGGACTAACTCCATTAAAGAGAAGCTCCTTGCACAGACAGTAGAGGAAAGATGCCCTGAGGGGACCTCAGGAAGTGACAAGACCCTGCCCATCCCAGACCCCAGGGTGCAGAGTGAAGACTATGCCTCTTCCTTCAGAAGAGACCCTGTGAGTGTGCTGCTTTTACAGGTATGCCTAGGAAGTTGCTTCCCGATTGGTTCCACCATGCTTAACTGCCCAGACACCAGGAGACCACTGCAGCCATGATCTAAGTTGCCTCCATTACTGCTTGAGCTGATAGCAGAATTTAGCGTCATCCACATGGTACCATGCTGTAGGATGAGATTGTAAAGGCAGAACTGAGAGGCCAGGCAAATGGTGGCACAGTTGGAATCCCTGCATGTAGCCCCTGAGCAGGTGATGTGTGAAGCTATGTGGGTGCAGCCAGAGTTGCAATGGAGAATCCACGAATTAGAAGAGGTCAGAGCCTAGAATATCTGCCAGGGAAAGCTGCAGGGAGCCAGCAGAGCCAGACTCCAAGATAGGCCATGTGGGCTGCAACTGGCAAGACCAGAGAAGCTGAGCGTTCCACGCTCTGTGGGAGAGATTTCACCATTACTTTGCCCAAATATTGGGTGTGGAGCTGCTGGACCTATTTCTCCTGCTGAATTTTAGACTTTCTTTGGACCCATCCCTTCGCTTCCTGTCTCTAGTCCTCCTAGAGATTGGGGCATGTGTACTCTGGGCCATTGTACGTTAGAAGCATGGAATTAACGTTATTTTTTAAGAGATTAGCCTTGGGTACTGGAGGATAATTTGAACTTGAATTTTTGAGCAATGTCCATTCATTTAAAGAGTATGGGGACTCTTGGAGGGGGACTGAGTGCATTTTGCACTGTGAGATAGGCATGAGTTTTTAGTGGTCAGATATGGAATGTTAGAGTTTGGATCTAGAATGTCCTCTGAAAAGTTCATGTTTAAAGCATGATCCCTAATGCAGCAAGGTGAGGCTTTTAGGCAGTGATTAGGGCTCTATGTTAATCCCTGGATATGCAAAAGAACTCTTGGTGCTAACGGGAGGCTGGTCACATGGCTGGATGCAGCAGGCCACTGGGGCATGGCCTGGAAACACATCATCCATGGCCCCTTTCTCAGTTTGTTTTTAAGCTGCCAGGAGCTGAGCAGGTTTCTGTTCCAAGCCCTGTCACCTGATGTTCCAACCTACCTAGGGCCCAGAGCAATGGAATCATCTGGTCACCCACAGATAAGACCTCTGAATCTGTGAGCCAAGATGAATTCCTCCTTCTCTGAGTTGTTCTTGTCGGGTGCTTCGGCCACTGTTATGAGAAGCTGACTGACACTCAGTGCTCACATTGTTGCTGGGCAAGTGTGACTCTGCTCCTGTGTCGAGGAGTTTGGCAAAGTCCAGAGAACCTCCTGGCCATGGAACAGGTGACCCAGGAGTCCTGCACTGCAAAGTCCATCCTCGGTAGACCAACAAGGAACATGGATGGGCTCCCACATAAAAACCGTGGTGGAGACGAGATCACACTATCAATA
>JAJEJO010051519.1:0-106982 GCA_020662805.1 Glaucomys volans
TTTTTTTTTTTTTTGTGGCCTGGAATTGCATTCAATTTGTAAATTAAATTGGAAATATTTCTGTCTTTTCTGCAGGTAGTCTTAAGCCAGAGTATGGTCTCTTCATTTATTCATTTCTTCCATTAGGGATTTGTGTTTTCTGTATATGATTTTAATTTATCATAGGTGTAGCTTGGTAGGTGAATACATCTCATATATTTCCCAAGTGTTTGGCACTTTTGTTGCATTGTGAATGGACTCTCTTGGTTTCATTAGATTTTCAGGCTGTTTATTATGTATTTGTAGGATCAATACTGATTGTTGTACATTTTTCTCATCTTCTGAGGTGAAGATGGGTTGTTGGTGAAGTGACTGCTCTGGCGTTCTGTGCAAGGTCCAGAGGGTACCATGGAGGGATTATTTCATGGGGAGAGACCCCAAATGCTGGTCCATGGTGAAATAAGGGAAGTAAAAATGATCCAAGCTGGATTTATTCAGGAAAGGGGACTAATCTTGATTTTGAGGCTACATAAGCTTCTTACCTTTTAGGATTTGGGCACTTTGTTGTTGTTAGAAGGGTTGTAGATGATAATTATGGTTTTGTTATAAGATTTTAGAGGTTTGTAAAATAAGATATGCTTACATAAATGAATAGATAATAGATACATTCTAAATATGTAGAATAAATAAATAAATTTATAAATAAATAAATAAATAAAAACTGTTCGAATTCTACCCTCTTCCCTAAAAGGAATTTAGTTTTTTAAAATGTAATTTAATTGTTCAGTGTCTTTACTTAGCAGATGAAAAAGATAGTTGGCAATCCTGTGTTAGCACCACATATTTCTTTTGAAATTTTAACATTGTCTGAAATCTCAGAATCTAGGAGCTTCCACTTCAGTGCCCTCCTGTGCTTTTGATATTTGGTAAATCTGAGCTTCTTTTTTTTATTTTAAAATAATTTTTAGTTTATTCTTTTGGCTTCTTCTAGTCATGTTGTTTAGTTAGATGGATGTTTTTTATTACTTCTTTCATTTTTCCCTAATTTCTTCATCCCTCATTTGCGCCTCACTGTGTTCTCTGAAAATACATGAAAGAATCTTTAATATGTTACTAAATGAGAGGGATGGAATGGGGCCACCCTTGTTTTGCTTCTGTTTTTAAGGGGTTTTTCTCTAAGGTCTATTTTCTGAGAGTATTTAGGTGGGGCTCAAAAGGGAGCAAGTGGATATCCTGTGAGAGGGTTCGGCAGACAGGCTGCGGGCGAAAGGCCAGATGCCTGATTTGGGGCCTGTCAGGCCTGGATGTAAGTCTCTCCTCTCTCTGTGACCAATAACTTTCTGCTGGCAGTGATGGTGATGGTTGTGGCAGTGATTGTAGTGGTGGTGATGGTGCTGATGGGGGGTGGTGGTGGTAGTGATGGAGATGGTGGTGGTGATGTTGATGGGTGTGGCAGGATCGTGAATCTGGTGGTAGTGGTGGTGGACGGAGACGGTGGTGATGGTGCTAAAGTCCAGAAGTCAAGAGAGCTGAGAATCTCAAGGAACCCAGCCTGGCAGGAAGAGACTGAAATGAGACTGGAGCAGTGATCAAGCTGAATTTTGTCTATATGAACTTCCAGTTTTCGTTAGTGGGTTCTTTTTTCTCTATACACCTTTATTTTATTTATTTATTTCTACGTGGTGCTGAGGATCAAACCTAGTGCCTCACAGGTTCTAGGCAGCCACTCACCATCAAGCTACGACCCCAGCTGCGTTAGTGGTTTGTTTTGTTTTGTTTTGTTTTGTTTTGTTTTGTTTTTTTGGGGTACAAACTGTAAATATTTATTTATTTATTTTTATTTATTTATTTTTATTTACTTATTGATTCATTGAACACAAATGGAGTACAGCTATTGTTTCACTGGTTGTACACAAAGTAGAGTCACACCATCTGTGCGTTCATGCATGTACACAGGGCAATGGTATCTGTCACACTTTCTGTTATTGTTTTTACCCCCCACCCCGCCCCCACCCTTTAGTGGTTTCTTGATGGAAAGCTTTAGAAGCCATAGGAGTTTGATCTAAAAAGATGCCCTAATACCTGCTATGGGTCATATATTCTGATAGGCACCAGGAATATGATTGTAAGCTAAATCAGACGCTGTCTCTTTACTCAGTGTATGCAGTGGAGATCTGGAAATAATGAATCACCACACTAAGGAGGGTCTTATTACAATCTGAGCTAAGGGCACTGAAAAAGAATTTTCTTTTCCAGAGTGTACTGCAGAGGAAGCTGCCCTAGATTCAGGCACGTCAGGAAATACTTTCCTGAGAAAGTGATATGTGCACACTTGAGCTGAGAACTGAAGGATGAGCATGTGGTGGCAGGGGCTGGTGCAGTTCCCAGCAGAGCAGTAGCCGGGGCTGGTGCAGATCCAGACAGGAACAGCAAATTCATGGGCCCTCTGGTGGAAAGGAGCCCGGTCTGTTAGGGAACCCACAAAAGGTCATTGGAGCTGGAGGACGGAGGAGATGAGTCTGGAGAGGGGACAGGGGTTACCACTCAGGGTCTCTTTGGCCCCATGGGACAAAGTGCAGTCTTTATGTTTCTTTTCTTGTTTAGCCTTGGAAGAGTGGGAACTCTTGTATGATGGGCAGGAAATTTTGAGATCAGGTCATTTGTTCCTCTGACCCCAGCAAGGAAGGAAGCTGGAGTTGGTGGTAGCTGGGTTTGGCAAGGTGGTTGATCCTAGAGATTTGTAACACTGGCGGTGCTGAGAACTGCTTCCAGAGCTGCTTAGGAGTGGGTGTGGTGGCCCACACCGTAATCCCATTGCCCTGTAGGCTCAGGTGGGAGGGTCACAAGTTGAAGGCCAGCCCGTGCAACTTAGCCTGTCTTAAAGTACAACATGAAGAGCTTTATAGCACCCCTGGGTTCAATCCCCAGTGTCAACCCCCCACACACAGGTTGGTTGACAGTGTGACGGTATTGAGGAGGAGGCTCAGGTGGAACTAGTAGAAGTCTGCCTTCTGCTGAGCTAGCCAAGGGGGGAGAGATGCTCCATGCGTGGCAACAGGAGACCCCAAGTTCTTACATGCTGAGCCCGAGTTCTGCCTTTGGCCTGTGGAATTGGAAGTGGCTTGGCACCACTGAGGAGGCAACAGGTAGGTCAGGCACTCACACAGGCGCGGTTGTGGAAGCAGGAAAACTCCAGTGCTACAGAGGGTACCGAGAGGAATGCCCCAAACTGAGTTCCCAGCTTGTCAGTGTGGACAGAAGACATCCCAGAAACAGCCTCAGCCCTGGTTTCACAGGGCACTGGGACCTGAGAGTTTGTGGTGACACCAGATTGTGGGCTACATTTCCCTTGTCTTGGTCCTGTCTGGATTCTTCATTACAAGTGCAGAATCTTCATGTGGAGTGGAGGGGGAGCCATGGGTCAGATGGCAGCCCTCTTGATATCAGATCTATTTTTTGTCTACACCAGTTCACAGCTTCACATTCTTTTCTTGATCACTTTAGAACTGACATTCCACCGGCTCCTTATTAAAGAAAGAGCAAAGAAAAAGCTGGCTAGAAGTGTTTGGAAGCTAGAAATAGAACTATACCATGCCCTTACTAGTCAAGCCTGGCAAAGTCCACATGGCAGCTGGAAGGACTGGGCCAAGGGTAAAGCTGATATCGTTTGGTAGTACTCTCTTTTCTGCTGGTTAGTCAGAAATCCAGCCAGCTCCAAAAGTACCAGTTATTACTTAAAACTGCCCCCAAAGCATGCGAATTTTACAGTACAAGAAAGGCAAATCCGTTTTTCTCAAGACCTGTTTTCAAGATGTCTGCTGGTGGAACCTGTGACATCTAGAGCTTCCTATAGCTTGACTTCTCAATTTTAATGCTGAATTGCACATGTGTCTGTGTGAACCTCTCATGTCATCTAATAATTCTAAAATACCAAACAGCGCTCAGGCTGAAGTCAGTTTCAGACACCACTGTCATGGCCAGAGGCTGGGAGCTGTGTTCCTGCGGTGCTGGTGGGATTAGGGACAGGAGACCCATGACCTTTTAGCTTGTCAGGAAGGAAAGTTGAACTTCGGTGAAATGTATTTCAGAGATTTGCCACAAAGGGAAGTGTCGGGAAAACTAACTGGAAAATAACTAACTTGAGAAAGAGTGGCCAAGTGTGCTCTGGGTTCTGGGTCATTTCTTAGTTCCTGTAGAGGTGACTGAATATGTTCAGGAGAAACAGTATCAGCTGTTGTCGGTGACCACTGCAGAGCTCCTGGTAAGTGGGTGAAGGCCACATGAACAGTGTTTCTTTCTGAAGTCATCATCTGAAGGTCAGAGAGCTCAGGAGGCAAAATGCAGGCACTTTCTTGGAGGCTTCTTCTGGGGTTACTGAGCCAGCGCCCATGGGGTTGGTGGCTTTACACAGCAAGCAGCAAGGACTCTGGGCCTTGCTTCCCTCACCCAGACTGGGGCCCTGTGCAGCCTCCTCCAGCAGAGCCACATTGGGGCCTTGGACAGGAAAGAGGTCAGTCCGGACTGAGAGCTGCTGGTCTAGGGGTGTGTCATAGGCATTTGTAGACACAGATTATAGTCAAAACTGAACCCAGAAGTACCTTGGAAATGCACAGTTCCTTAGAGATACCTTAGAAGCACTGATTCTGCTCAGACTCGTTCCTTCCACACCACTGTCAGGATCACTGCCATAGTCCCATCCTCTAAGTATACTTAACAGTTTCCTTTAAATCAACTTGTTTTTTTTTTTATGTGAATGGATTTGTTTTTAAAGGAAAGTTATGCCACTGAGATTTTAAAAAAAAATTGCCAAAATCACTTGGCTTCTGGTTGCACATTAAGACCAACGCGTTGCTATTAAAATGAAGACGGTGTCTCCTCTCCCCTCAAGACCCATCCTGAGCACCACCTTGCTCTTGACCAACCCCTCCAGTCTGTTCGTTGACACAGTAGAATGTTTGGTGCCCGGGGAAGATGTGACAGGTGGTTTATGTTGTGTGACAACAAATATTTCCCACCGAAAGGGACAAATGAGGGGAGTGGTAGGAGGCTCTGGTCCTCACTAGAGGTCTGGTCGGCCGGGTTGTAGCAGGACCACGTTACGCAGAGCACAGCTTCTTTCCATGACGGTTGCCTTCTAATAATGTACCTGCAGGTGTGCTTGTCCCATCTGCCTTCATCATGACACTGCTGTCCTGTCACACGCTTATGTTTGCAGATACAGCCGAGGTGGCCTTGACAGTGGACGGCCCCTCCCGGGCCTTGGCCTTGGTGGAGCTCAGCTCTTGGCTTCCCGAGGGAGGCTCTGCAGCTGCTCTCCAGCTGACTTCTGGCCTCTCTGCCAAACAGACCCCTTCCCCACCTTCCTCACTCTCATTTTCTCCCAGAATTCGGGTGGGGAGAAGTAGGTCTTTTCTCCGTTGTTCTCTCTGTGCTTGGTGTGGTGCCAGAAAAGAGCCTGTGCCTAAAAGTCTAGATTCATGTCTGTGGTAGATACTTCTTTCATAAAAATTTATTTTTTATTTTTCTTCAGTGTTGGGGATCCAACCCAGGGCCTCACACAGGCACTAGCTCTACCACTGAGCTACACCCCAGCCTTCTGGCACCCTGACACTGAGTTTTAAAAGCATGGCTTCAGGTTGTTTCTGTGGGTGCAGAGCAACCAACCCAGGGCCTCTGGAGAGTGATATTTCCAGGCCAACCTGTCCCTGTTAGGTGGCGGGACTTGACTGGCTTTTGTTCTTTTTCTACAAATTAAGAGGTTCCAGGAGAGTTCCCTGCACATAGGGGACCTTGGTAAGTGTTTTTTGACATTGTTTGCACGTGTGTATTTTTAAACGTTATGGAAATTTTCAAACACACCAAGGGAGAGAGGAGGTCAGTGGGCTGAGTGCTTGCCATCCACATCTGCTTCTCTGCCATCCTCTGGCTCCCCCATCTTTTCTTCTAGAGTCTTCTCAAGTAAATTCCAGAAAGCACAGGATTGACCCCGGCATTTTTGGACACTAGAGTGAATTCTAGCATTCTGGTTTGTGGTTTTGCCACACCTAGCCCTTCATTTGTTTTGGGTACTTTGGGAAAAGTTGAAGCCACCCTCTTTGCCACCAAAGAAAGCATATTTGGAAAACTAAAGCAGCTGTCGCCTGCTCTGGGCCCTGAGAATGAAAGCCAAAAGAAGGAGCAGGTAGCCTCCGGCCTCTGCACAAAGGCGGGCTGATGATGTGGTTAGGGGAGAGGACACTTGCTTCTGTGAGCCCCAGGGCTTTCCTAAACCCACCACCCAGCTTTTGAGGCCTCTTTCAAAGCCTCCAGATTGATTGTTGGCCATTTCCCCATTGCCAAGGCGATGCAGGCACATTTGCAGTAGCTGGCGCCCAGTCAGATTTCAGCTGTGCCCCTTCTGATGGAATGCACAGTGGGAACACATGGAGCCCAAACCAGTGTGATGGCAGTTGTCACCATCCGTGTGGAAAGATTTTGTCCTGGTCAGCTGCTGGGCCTCTTTGCACTATATTAATAGCAGGACCATGGGGCCTGCTAGGGTTTGAAGCCAGGGAGAGGACAGCTGTAGCAGACATCACACCATGCTCCAGGCATGTGCTCCCGTGTCACGGGTGCACAGATGGCCCACACCTTGCCCTGCCGCTCAAAAGCCCCCCGAGCCCCTGCCTGCCTTGTCCTTATAGGGGCAGGGAAGGGCTCACGCTGAGGATCCATGTGACAAAGGAGCCAAATTAAGATAGGAATGACTGGAGTGGAGGGTTCAACAGCCACGTCCCAGGTCAAGAGTTTGCGGGTACTGGCAGCTCGAGTGTGGAGCCGGACGAGGCAGCTGAGGTACTGGACTCTGTGTGCCAAGGCTGGACAGATATTTTTAAATGTCACAGGCCAAATGGAAGCTCAGCTGGCAGAGAGTCGAGGGGCAGGGGGATTTGGAGGACGCTGCATGGCCATGCCTAGATATGGTCAGGAGAGCTGGGTAGGATTAGGGCCTGGGAAGAAGCCCCGCCTGGGAAGAGGTAGCAGGAAGGAGCCTGTGAGTAAGCTGGCGCCAGGGGTGGCTGGCAGGCAAGAGGGCAGGTGAGGGACATGAGCAGGTGCTGGGCTGGGGGCATGGGGAACTGTGTGGAAGGCCAAGGACAAAGCTAGAGTGGAGAGGTCAAAGCCAATCCCCTCGCTTGGGGGAACAGTGGGGAGAAAGCCTGGTGGCTGGACCCCTATTCTGGCATCAGAGAGATGAGCGCCAGTCTGAGCGTCCCACTTTCTGTCCTGGAGCCGCAGGGGGATTTCCTTAGCTGCCCAGAAGTTTCTCGACCCAGGCAAAGGGTCTAGGCGAGAATTAAGTCAAAAAAGCAGAGCCCCCAACACGCTCAGGAGTCCCTAGATGGTGGCCGCCAGGATTAATAAATAGTCAAAATGAACCATGGACAACTGCCATTGCAGAAAGAGAGTTTGAAACTGCTCCTCGAGCCGAGCCTACCTGGAGATTGGTGTGTTTCAGCCGCATGGAATTTGTTTAAAATCTGAATGATGATAACCACCAGTGTTTAACTAGAGGAGGTTTTATAAAAGCCTTTGGGAGCCTGACTTCTGGAGTAGCAGAGCCTCCGGACTACTAGGCTCTGCCATCTGCCTGTCCACAGACAGCCACAGCAAGGGGCGGCCGCCCCCTGTCGGCCGCCGCTACCCCACCACTCTGTCTTCCACCCGCCGCCTGTCACTCATCTGAGTGGGGCCTAGCCTCCGCAGGCATTTGCACTTGCTCTCCCTGCAGTGAACTGGAGCTATTATTATCTTTGGAGGAACAAGGGCCATCAGAATTAGGCAGAGACCCAGCAACTGAGTCCTTGGCTGGGCCCTCCTTGGCTTTGCTGTGACATTGGTCTGGGAGACCTGGGCTCTTGGTGAGTACCAAGTGGCCAGGCCTGGAGAGGGGAAGGCCAAGGAAGGGAGCATTGAACTGACACAGGGGCCTGGGCCAGGCCTGTGGAGCCAGCATGGTTGCCCAGTTTCCTCTTTGCACCCTTGGTAACCTGAACAGAAGCACAACAGGGTTAGGCAGTTACCATGGCAACGTAACATCTGTGCATCCCTGGGCCTCCCTCAGCCCCAGCTGGGTGGGGACTGACAGGAGGCTTTGAGGAGGCCAAGACAGCTCTGACTTCTGAGCCTTGTTTCTCAGGACAAGAGAAGAGGAGAGAAGTTTCTTTGGGATCCTCAGTTGGATGTCAGGCAGCCCCTGAGTTTATTCCTATTTTCCCATTCAGGTTCCTCCTCCTCTTGGCAGTTCAGTGCTCCCTCTCACTAGCCCAGGCCTCTTTAAGGAAGCCAAGACAGTTGCACCTCAGAGACAGTCCTTAACTGCTTCCTCTGCACAAAGGCTTAGGAGATCCCTGGGCACCTGAAGCTAAGTCCCCTCCCGTGGGCTCCAGGAGGACACTCTTCCAAGAGCTTGCTGCCCCTGCTTGGTCTTCCAGATGCAGAAAATCACTTTCTCTACAGTGCCTGCTGTGTCCTGGGCCTAATTCACTTCATCATCACAAGAGCCTTCTAAGGAATTGGAGGCACAGAGATGTCCAATAACTTGCCCAAAACCACACAACTGGAAAGTGGTAGATTCAGGATTTGAACTCAAGAGGTCATTTGGACTTTGGATCCCACTTTTCAAACCACTGCCCTTGGATGCTGTTTGGAAGCTGAAGGTCTTTGGGAAGAGTCCAAGGTGGTGCTTGCCCACCCCGTAGCAGGGCAGAGGGGCCAGTAGAAAGGCCCTGGGTGAGGTGGGGTGGGCGAAGACTGTTGACTGAGAACTGTAGGGAAGCAGGAAGCCAGCCTGCCTGCAGGAAGTGAGGGTGCAGGGGAGGAGGCCAGGGTCACTGGAAGTTTGAGTTTGAGTTTGGATAGAACAAGAAGCAGAAAGACCAGTTGGCCCAGGTGAGGTCTAGCTGGGCCAAGTGGTGACAGCGTGACATGAGAAGCAAGTGAGCTCTTCTTCAGGGTATATGAGAGGAAGAGGAAGCTTAAGGATGGCTTAGATTTTCTGGGGGGTCTGAGCTGCCCCATAGTGAGTGGTTGAGGGACTGTTCATTGAAGCAGTTCAATTGGGAAAGGCTTTCCTCTGACTCCTCTTCGAAAGTGAAGAGAAGAGACTCTCCCACCCTTCCACCTTTTAGGTACTGGGAATTGAACCCAGAGATGCTTTACCACTGAGCCACATCCCTAGCCCTGTATGTACTTTCTTTTTTAAATTTTGAGACAGGGTCTTGCTAAGTTGCTTAGGGCATTCCTCAGTTGCTCAGACTGATCCCTTACTTGATCTCAAACTTGAGATCCTCCTGTCTCTCAGCCTTACCAGTCACTGGGAATACAGGTGTACACCACCACACCCAGACAGAATCTTCTTCAGCTCTTTGGGGCTCAACCTGTAATCAGCTCGTTATTTGCAAACTGAAGAATAGACACAGCCTTGGGGTTAGGCAGTCTTGGAGATCTGCCTGGTGTGGTGGGAAGACTGGAGCCACTGGGCACTATGGAAAGTTCTAGAGACTTAGCCTGGGGCAAATACACAGACGGCAGGATTTGCTTCTAGTAACTCCCTCCAGCCCTTCTGAAGCCATCAGCTCACCATCCTCTTGGTCAGTGGCATCCTGGGCTCCCCATTTTTTATTCTGTGAGGAAATTGGACCTTATAGATGGTTAGTGCTTAAGGGCTACACCTCTGATCCATGAGAAAAATGGCGGGCCACTGGACATTGCCAGATCAGATGTGGTAGCAGCTGGTGCTCACAGTGGGAACATCATAGAGTTCTCCTTGGCATTCTTGGGGTCCCTGCTGGAGTCATGGTCCCAACTCTGGGTGATTGATATTATGGGGTCTCCGGTGGGACGCAAGGTGCCCGAGCCCCTCACCACTAGATGGCGCAGATGCAGTGATGATGCTGATGAACTTTTCAAACACCCCTTCTCAGGAGAACCACCTGACGTGGGGTTTCAAGGACCCCTTTGCCTTGGACACCTCTTGAACCCAATACCCTGTCCCAGCTGTTCCATCTTGCTTTGAAGTCACAGGTGAGTCACATCACCTAGAGGGCCATGGATTTCCTGTTGGCATCAGAGATAGATGGGATTCCATTGGCTGTCATTTCATGATAACTGGGTTGCAAGCTTGGTAGCCTCATTTCTTCTCTTGCTCCCACTTCTAGTCCCTATCCCATGGGATCAACGGCAGTGCAATGGCTTTGTCCCCTTGCATTGGCCAATCAAAGGATATCAGAAAAGTCTTCTCTAAGCATGACTTCTTTTTTTCCTTTTCTTTTTCTAAGTGTGACTTCTACTCTGTTCTTCCCTGGCTGAGGGCCCTGAAGATGTAGACTCTTCAGTGGGCAGACATCTGACCACCATCATGCATGAGGTCTTCAAGATGGGGTGTCGAGCCATCACTAGCAGCCAGCTCTGCCATGTGTTCAAGGCTGGCCTGCCTCCTGGCATCAGCAGACAGCAGCATGGAGATTGCCTGTGAATGTAAGTTACACTGGTGGCTATTTTGGCTACTGGAAGAAAGACAAGTGAAGAACATTCTGAGTTTGACCTTGGGAATGGTGTGGGTGTGTGTGTGTGTCTGGTTCCTTTTATCTTGTTAACTCTTTCCTATGTGCTTCTCTTCTTTCTCCCCCAGCCCTTCTTTCAGTGTCTCTGGAGCCTTGGGCTGTGGCGCCACCGTTACTGCCCTGGCCTGCTGTGTGTGCAGAGCCTCCGTAGATGGAGAGCCACCTATCCCTGGTTTGAAATCAGTGCTGCTTCAGCATCTTCCTGATGGGGTATTACCTTTGCCCTCCAAAGAGTTTGGGGATAAGGTCTTTGTGGAGGTAAGGACTGATCTCCACCCTACAACAGAGGCACCTGTCCTTGGGGCTTGAGTGAGACCACGAGAGTCCTCAGCAGCAAGGCACATCTCCCTGAGTGGGGTCCACAAGTGGCCTCTTAGGAGCCCCCTGGCAAAGCTTACTTTGGATTCACCACTGGGCTTCTTAGACGGTGTGATTAGTTCCTGGTGGCACCCCCTCACAGCCCTCTGCAGTGAGGATCCGCTGTGCTAGGTAAGTGCCCTGGCACGTCAGGCGTAGGTGGGAGCTGCAGCGAGCAGCAGTGTCCCCGCAGCGAAGGAGCCTCGTGTGCTGCTGCATATCGAATGATATGCCACCAGCTCACCCACCCACTCTGGCTGGGGCCGTGAGACACTTGGACCAGTGGCCTTGCCCCCAAGGAGAGCGCTCCCTGTTACTCCTGTCCCAGCAGTCCTGGGAAAGCTCTCCTTCAAGGCTTCTGCCAGCTTCCCGGAGTTCATCGTGCCCGGCCTCCTTCTGCGTGCCCAGCCAGTGCTCTGAATGGAGGGTCAGACCAAGGGCCCTTCTCATAGTCAGCACTCAGCCTGTGGACCTGCCGCATCTGCTCAGCGCTAGGGCACACGGGGAGGATGCTCAGGCGCGAGGCCATTTTCTCAGGAAGGACTAGCCCGTTGGTTTGCTTAGCAGCAAGCTGACAGCTCCCTTGGCTCCAAGCTAGGCAGGGGCTCTCCATCATTGTGACACTTGAGTTAGGAAATTGCTCCCAGGCTCTTCTCTCAAGGCCCCCTGCAGAACATCATATAGCACGTCCCCCCACCACTCACGTCAAGGTAACTGACAGAACTTTCAGAGGAAAGAAAAACGTTGAGGATGGCTGTCAGTGCGTGAGGCGGTGGCAGAGCTGGGAAGGTCTCTTCGTGGTGCCTGAGCCTGCAGCCAGGGCCCCTGCAGCCGTGTCCAGTGCTGTGGAGTTAGTGCACAAGAGAGCCTCGACCCAAGAGAAAGGTGCGGCCAGGGCCACAGGGGTCTGTGATCTGCAGGCTGCAGCAGGGGGCAGGGTGGGAGGCCGAGGACCCGAGATGAAGTGGAAAGTGGCCCCGCCTCAGGTGGAAGGTGACAAGCAAGGGCCCTTCCAGAGGGCCCCCCCTCAATCCTGTTGTGCTCACTTCAGAGGGTTGGGTGGAGGCTCTCCCGAAGGGCTCTGAAGAGCTGCCCACCCACAGGCCTGTGGTCGGTCTGTGCAAGAGAAGGGCCGCAGACTCCTGCCTGGTCTCCGGTGGTGACCCCACTCTCACCCCAGTCAGTCCCCATGTGCTAGGGACCTGGCTGTTCCAGGTCACTGGTGGGCCATTGCCCTGTACTCCCTCCACCCTCCTGAGGGTCTTCCCATCTTCTTGTTGCCTCAGGGAAGCCCCCGACCATCTGCTCCCCATTCCACTTCACAGCACCCGGGCCTTTCTGACTCTTGCTGATTTCTTGGTTGTCCACCTCTGCTGACTGAACACCAGGGCAAGCAAGACCACAGTTGCTTTGTGGATTGTATGTTGTCCAGCTTATCTCCATGCACGGCACACAGTAGGTGCCTAATAAATGTGTGTAAAAGAAGTGGTGAAGTGTCATTCTGTTTTTTATTCATTCTGTCAGAGCCTAGCTTAAGCTCGCTGCAGTCCCTGAAGCAAGTGGGTGGTCCGTTCTTCTCCCTTGACTTCCTCAGTTTACTTCTAACGTGGTCGCTGCTTGGGGCTCTGGATGGCACCCACGTCTTCCCAGACCCAGCCAGCCCCCCCGCAGTCCTGTCATCACAGCTGGCTTTCCCTTTGCAGCACTGACAGAGCTCTTGGCATGGTATTGGATCTTACTCCTTAGCGCCCATCTTCTCCTAGCCTCAACGGCAAAAGAGCAAAGGCAGCTGGGAGGAGAGTAGACCTTCAGGTAATTGGATGGGCTGGTGGGTTGATGAGGGAAAGTAGCAAAAAGGTTCACAGGCCCGAACAAGGCAAGTCAGTTGGCACAGAACTAAAGTTGCAGAGGAAGCCAAGCGGGAGGCTTGCTCTGGGATGTCCAGGAGAAGTTAGGGGAAGGGATATCCTCCAGCCATCCTGAGAGCAGAAGTGAGGCAAGACTCCCAACCCTTAGAGCAAGTCAGTTCTCCACAATGGAGTCCTCTTCTCCATTGCCAAGAATTCCAGGGACTCAAGAACCCCTTAGTTCATTCTTGAGCTGAGGGGGCAGCTGAGGCAGAGCCCACGACCTCCCTGCCCTGCAGGATGGTGTGGTCCATGTGCGGGGCCACAGGTGGCAGCCTGGGAACTTCCAGCTGCCCTGCCCCTTTTCTGGGACCCCTTGAGTTCCACCAACCAGGCCTGGGATCCCTCCTGCCAGCCAGGGTGTTAAGTGGAGAGACCAAGGGTGAGTGGCATGAGAGGCCAAGGGCATGGAAAGGCCAGGAAAAGAGGATGGGATGAGGCCTTTCCCTTCCCCATCCTGCAGTGAGCAGACGCAGTGCCAGCCACATGGGTCATGTGGGGCTGGGAGACGTTGGCCCACAGAGGCAGCGTTCTCTTCTCAGGGGAGTTCACATCTAATGGAGGGGAGGTTTGGAACCCAGAAGTATGTCAGTTATCTCAGGGATCCAAAGGAAACGTGAACTGTGGGGAGTGGAGGAGGGCAGGCTGCTGCCGGAGTGTCCTTCCCACTGGCCTTCATGTCTCCAGGACCTCTCCACCTGGTCGCTGTAAGACACTGAGTAGCCTCCCCAGCCTGTTGCCTAGGTGCTGGTAGCTACCGCCACCATCCAGCTGTTGCCGCATGTCCTCTGAGAAAAACCACCTTGGGTTGCAAACAGTAGAGTTCAGTTAGCTCACACCAATTCCACCTTGAGTTGTTTAATCATAAAGAAAAGGAAAACATAAATGTGTTCACCACGTGGCCTACTGCCCTCAATCAATCTAAACCATACTGCTCTGGGCAGTTGAAAGGTCAAGAGTTCTTGTGACCTTTCAAGGGTCCTAACCGTGGGGGAGTTTAGCTTAATACGGAGATTGGCGGGTGGACGAAGAAGTCATTCTCACTAGCTGTGCACTCACGGTTGGTGTTTGGTGTGCAAGTACACATGCACTCAGGTCTCCTGGCTCTGCCCAGGGCCTCTGAGAGGCCTCAGAGCGAGGATAGGACCCAGATTGTGCTCTCTAGCACCATTCTCTGATAAAAGGAAGCAGGCTGCTAGTGGGGCTAGCGTTTCTAGCTGGGGCAGGACTAAAAGATGAGCCCAGACCATATGGCAGTGCCAGTTAGTAAGGAAACAAATGAAGAGAACCTACAGAGTTGGGAGATAACCCATGGAATGAATCTGGCAGGACTTCATTATGTGCATATGAATATCCCACAGTGAATCGCACCATGTACCTCCACAAGACTGGGGTCCTCATTAGAATAAGAAACATTCCAAGCTTGTATAAACATATCAAAATGGTTTCCACTGTCATGTATGACTAAAAAGAATAAATAAACTAAAAATGGGAGAAAATCTTTTTTAGCTACTCTTCTTTCAGAGGATTAATATCTAGAATAAATACAAAAAACAACACCAAGAAATAACCCAATCAATAAACAGACAAAGGAACGAAGCAGACACTTCTCAAAAGAAATACAAATGGCCAATGAATATATGAAATGTATTTAACATCATTAGCAGTTAGGGAAATACAAATCAAAACTACATTGAGATTTCATCTCACACCAGCCAGAATGGTAGTCATCAAGAATACAAGTAATAAATGCTGGAGAGGATGTGGAGAAAAGAGAACACTTACTAACACTGTTGGTGGGACTGTAAGTTGGTACAACCACTATGGAAATCAGTATGGAGGCTCCTCAAAAGGTGAAGTGTGGAACCACCATCTGACCCAGCTGTACCAAACTCTTTGGTATTTATCCTGAAGAATTAGTCATCACACCAAGTGATACAAACATAGCCATGTTTGTGCAGCACATTTCACAATAGCCAAAACATGGAACCAGCCTAGGTGTCCATCACTGGATAAAGGGATAAAGAAACCATATATACCCAATGGAGTTTTATTCAGCCATGAAATTATTTAATTTGCAGTAAAATGGATGGAACTTGAGACCACCATGTTAAGTAAAATAAACCAAAGTCAGAAGATCAAGGGTTGTATGTTTTCTCTCATGGAAGCTAGAAAGGCAAAAGGAAAAGAAAGGGGCAGGGTGGATTTCCTGAAAATCAAAGGAAGATGAGTAGATAGGAAAAGGACCCAGGGATGAGAGGAGGGAGTGGGGAAGTGCTGGGGAGGGATATTGGCCAGATTGTTGTATTGGGTGCATGTACACATATGTACCAATACCCATCATTTTGTGTAACTATAATGCACCAAAAAAAATGTGGAGAGAAAAAGACATGCGAGCATTCAAACTGACACAAGACCCAACTGAAAGAGCTGAGGGTCCAAGCGGGGATGATTTGACCAACAAAGTAGTATTGGATTGTAACCCAATATATATATAAAATATCCACACGTCTACAGAGATGCAAATAATTGAATAAATAGGTAGAAGGGACAAATCTCTTGTACAGAATAATTTCAGATAATCTGGAGTCTTAACTAAAGGAGATGGAACAACTGCCCCTGTCCCTGAACTCTGACTGAGATGCTCGGGACTTGTTTCCCAGGGGTAGAGCATTAAAGGGCTGAGGTCTGCAGTGGAGAGTCAGGGAGCGCAGCTCAGCCAGGGCTGAAGGCCAGCAACATCCATGACCAGGCCAGTGCCGTGTGCACCCTGGGAACCATGCCATGAGAACACTTCCTCCCCAAAGCCACCACCCCTCCTAACGGCGACCTGAACATCAGACGACCCAAATGGCGGGACAGTATTCAAACACCTGACTAGGACTCTTCAAAATGGTCCTGGTCTTCAGGAACAGGAAGCCTAAGGAGACTCAGCAAGCAGATGCCCACGGGATCTGGGACAGGAAAAGGGTGTTAAGTAAGAACCAGTGACGTGTGCCCAATGCGTGGAGGCCAGGCAGTCACCCATCCACATGGGGGAGAAACAGGTGGGACAGAAGCTCTGTGCTGTCATCACAATTTCTCTGTAAACATCAGAGTTTTAAAAGATGGTGATTTCCACGTGTCCACATGTGTAACAGTTAGAGCCCAGCCCTCCTGAGGTAACGGGCAGGACTCAAGTCCTCCAGGCAAGGCGGGCCCTGTGGGGAGCAGTGAACCTGGTCTGCAGGTCGCAGCCTGCTCTGCCCACCCACTGCCCGCGGCCCTGAACCCCCAGCAGCAAGCCAGGGGGCAGGAGAGCAGCAGCTGGTTAAGGAGGCTGGGGCCCCCACCGTCCATGGGAAGGAGCAGAGGGAGGCCTCTCTGAGCACACGGTGGGGACATTGAGGGACGAAGCGGGTGGGGACACAGCCGTATGTGACACAGGTGTGCCATCTGCCTGCACGCGTAGTGTTGTGCAACGAGCACACACGGTGGTGTGAACAGGAAGCGTGTGTGCACACAGGTGGTGTCTGCCTGTGAAGGAGCAGCAGCCCGACTGCTCGGGTGGGAGGACCGTCCCTCCTTGTGGGACGGCAGCCACGCTCCCCAGGGAAGGACTGCTGTCTGGGAGGCACCCAGGGCTTCAGCTGGAGCCCGGGTCACACCATGAAGTCAGAGGGGCAGGGCACTGAGTCCTGTAGGGGCACAGGAAGGGGCGGTGGGTGTGGGATGCTCATGTGTGTCCTAGGGGACATTGCAGGAGGCCTTTGCCACCACTGCCCCTCCAGCCCCAGGTGCAGGCGGGCCCAGCCCTCCTGCCGCTGGCAGTGTTCCCACACGTTGAAGAAAACCCAGGGCACACCCTGGCAGAAGGAAACCACGGGGCCCCCGCTGCCCCCAAACACCTCCTCCACTCCCCTGAAACTTCACTTTCTCCAAAGGCAGGGTGTTCCTGTCACCCGAGGTGAACCTGGGCCAGTGCCACCCTCTCAAAAAGAAAATGTGCCCATGTGCCAGGCATTCACACACACCTGCGAGTGGGCGCCATCTGTGGCCTGTTCTTCACACCTAGTGGGGACATCTGGGCCTGAGGTCAGCCAGGGACGTGGGGAGGCTCTTGGCCTGCAGCCAGGGTCAGAGGGTGAAGGGGAGAACTGGGCAGTGGGGCCCACTGTGGGGGAGTGGGCTGCAGCTGTCCTGAGCCTCAGCTTCCTTCCAAGCAGAGTCAGAGCAAGGCCAGATGAGGGGACAGGACAGAGCCCCAGTGCTGTTACCCTGGCCCTCCCCTCCCTGCAGACGGTCCCATTGGGCCCCTCAGATACAGGCAAGGGCAAGATGAACCTGTTCTTTGGTTTTTGTAGTTTTTTTGGTTGGTTGTTTTGGTTTTTTTTTTTTGTTTTTTTTTTTTTGTGACACTGGGGATTGAACACAGGGCCTCATAAGTGCTAGATGAGCACTTTACCGCTAAGCTACGTCCCCAGCCTCTCGGGCCTGTCCTTTTGAGCTTTGGGCCCACGCCTGAGATCAGCCCCAGCTCAGTGGACAACAGAGACAAGCCAGGGAGCTGCAGGGAGGGTTCCCGGAGGAGAGGTCTGTGAGGAGCCAGGAGTGGACAGGGGGCCTGCCAGAAGGAAAGCAGGCCCACTGAGGCCCTGACCCTGTGGAGCTGCCCTCACCCCAGCTTGGGCTAGACATAGGGACTGTTCCGCAAGCCAGTCAGCTTTTTCTCAGAGACAAGTGATGAAACTCAATTTGCATTCTGGAAAATTCTAGACTATTGTTTGAGGACCAAGTGGAAATCAAGAGACAGGCTGGGGTGGGATTGTCCTGGAGAGGTGACAGCAGATGGAGGGGAGAGAAGAGGGTCCAGGCAGCCCTGGCCAAGCGAGAAGAGCAGAGCGAGCCAGTGAGGCAGCACTGGTGGCAGCTGGGACGGGCAGCGTCCCCTCATGCTCTACACCCCACCTGTAAAGCCCTGAAGTGAGAGAGGTGGACAGGCCACTGGCAGCAACCCCCGCCCAGCTTGGGACCCCTCCTAGATGGTGGGGACATGCGTCGGGCCACCAAGAATGGCTCCAGCCCAGCCTGATGCCTGCCACCCCAAGGCCAGGCCCTACGCCTGTGGCGTGCCCTCTCGCTGGGTTGGACGTGTCCCTGTCCTCAGCTGCAGCCCACGTCCAAGTTGCCGAGCGCCCTTTCTGCATGGGTGACTCACCAGAATTAATGCCCATTTGATTTTTACTATAAATTATGCCTCACATGGTGCCTGCGTAGGGTGGAGGCGCTCCTGGGGAGAGGCTGGAGAGGGCTCCTGGGCCACTCAACCCGGGAAGCGCTGAGTCATGGCCTCTCCCACGCGCAGGCTGGCGGCAAAGGCAGCTGCCTGGGCCATCGGGCAGGTGCCTAATGGATGCATCCCCCGAATCCACTAATGGGAGCTGCTCACCTCACTGGAGAGGAGGAGGGGAGGAAGCAGAGAGAGCATATGTCCATGTACCGTTGGCTATGGGAGATGGTGATGGGCACGGAAAAAAACATCACCCTAAAGGTGGAAGCTCCCCCTTCCCTACTTCCTTCCTTCAGAGGTTTATTGACCACACAGGTGGTTGTGCGAGAAAGTGTCCATTCAACAGTGAGCCCAACGGGCCGGGGTCTCTGTCCCGCAGCATAACTGGGGGTTGGTTGGTCAGACAATCAGAAGTGCTCTGCTCGAGGGAGCAGAGATGAGGATGCCTGGGGCCCACGGAGCAGGGCAGGGTGTGGGCACAGGCGCGGGGCAGTGTGGGCAGTTGTGCAGAGACCCTGGGGAACGCAGGGAGGAGGGGAGTGAGGAGCAGTGGGCAGGAGCCACTGGGGAGAAGGGGTGCGACCACCAACTTCTCACCCAGCCGCAGGGCACAGCCCGTTTTGTGGATGAGGAAAAGTGTTGGCGAAGGCAAGGGCTCCTCCTACCCTGGGAGACCAGTGACAGCCAGGTGGGGGCTTGACATTAATGTCCTCTGCGAGACAGTGCTGGGGGCGTGGGAGGAGGGCTGCCAGGTCCCCTCTTTCTCTCCACCAGCCACCAGACCACAGGTTGCTCTGTGAGAATCCGACAGAACCTGGCCTGGGACCCAGCCCAGCGCCAAGTGCCCAACCTGCAACAGGTTCAGTGGTTTTCTGGCTTTTTGGTTTTTTAATAGAACAAGCCTTTTGACTCTTTGTTACTCAGAGAAGCTTCATTTTTAAACTTTGCTTTCTGATGCTGTGCTTACCCAACGGTTTCCTGTTCCTCCATAAGGAAGGTGTGCTGCGTGGCTGGGACACTGGGAGTGCACTTGGAGGGGCCCTCTGACTGCCTTCTTTGCTTTAGATGATCTCTAAGGACTGAGGTCTCACAGCATGAGCCCCTCCAAGTCTGCCGGGCACACACCCCTTGCAGATTGGGGTGCTTTATATACAGGTACACAATTCTGTCACCAGGGGTTCCAGACGGCCTTGTTCTGTTGGAGACTCTACTGTAGGAAACCCAGGCCGCGGGTCAAGCACTGGGCTGTTCTGAGCGCCTCTAGACACTGTCCCCAGAAGAGCTGTTTGGTTTTGTTTTTAATATCAAGCTCAAAAGAAATCAACGTTTACATGGGGGAAAATAAAAACAAAGCCACCAAAAAGCCTACTAGCATTCTAGATCAGCCAGACTCGTGCTCATCTGTTTTCCAAAGAATTGAATTAAAACCAAAGCCCACAAACAGAACCTCACGACTCCAGCAGACCCGCCGTTGGTGCAGCCAGCCTGGGTGCCTGGGGTGGACCCCCCTGAGGCTCCTCCGCACCTGGAGCCCTGCTTCCCCCTGGAAGGGTGCCTGCCTTCTCCCATCCACTGAAGAGGCACACAGGGGCCACCAGGTAGAAAGAAGAAACCCCCTCCTTGGGACACCAGGGCACAAGTATTGTTCTGTCAGAGTCCCAGTTTGCAGGTAGAGAAACTCAAGCTCAGGAAAGGCAAATAATTTACCTAAAGCTCTTCCTTTGTAAATGTCAAAGCAGACTTTTTTTTAAAAATTTTTCTTTTCCTTTTTTCTTTTTCTTTTTCTTTTAAATGTGGTGCTGGGATTGAACCAAGGGCCTTGTGAATGCTAGGCCAGCACTCTTCTGAGTCACATCCCCAGCCTGCAGTGTAGACCTCGACCCCAAATGCTGATGCTAAAAACCAAAGGATACAAAGGCACAACCTCCTGCTTCTGTATCTGCAAGCAGATGTTTGTCTTGCACAGCAAGCACATGATTCCGATTATCTCCGTGATTCTCTGCTGGGCGCTTCTACCCCCAGGGGATGTTTGGCCATGTCTGGAGACGTTTGTGGTCCTCATGGCCAGGAGTAGGAGGTTCTCCTGCATGCAGTGGGTCCCGGCCAGGGATGCTGCCCGCAACCCGCAGTGCTCAGGACATCCCGACAAAGAGCTCTCCAGCCCCCAAACGCGAGCAGTGCTGAGGCTGAGAAACCCTGATTTAAGTAAAGTGATGTGCGTAAAATGTGCATGTGCCCACGGCAGAGAAAGAGCTAGAAAGACAAGCACCAACGTGTCAACATTTGTTTATCTCTTGGTGCAAGGATTTGGGTAATTTTGTGTTTTTCTTTCTTATGTTTTTCTCTACTGTCTGAATTTTTTAAGAAACAATGTGCATGTATCATTTTTATAATCAGAAAAAAAAGAGCTGTTTTCATTTTGTAAAAATAAAAAAGGGCTTCAGGACTTATTGATTCTGACCCAGCCCCCTCACTAACTAGCTGTCAGGAACAGCTCTCTGGAAAATATGTCTATGTGGAACGTGAGCAGCGCAATCCTTCTTGCATTATATTATAGGAATATAAAGTAACATTGTCCTGGAAAAGCTCTCTGAGCTCAGAGGAGAAAAATTGTTGAGAGTCCTGAGATATTGCTTCTCTCATCTGTTTTCCCTCTGAGATAGCGTGTACATTTGTGCCACATGGAAATTGAGGAGACCTGGCTCAGGGAGGATCCCTGTGACTGCCACCTGTGCCAGAGACGGGGCCACAGACCAGACCTGGCACCATCGCACAGGTGCATCGGATGGCGGGGCTGGCCTTGCAGGGACACGTTCAATGCTGGGTGGTTTTGACTGGGCAGGGCTGGGTTTCTCCAACAGCACTCCCTTGGCATTTGGTTGGGATGGTTCTTTATTGAGGGGTATGTTCTTGGGCCTTCCAAGAGGTCGAGCAGCATCCCTGGCCTCTTCCCACCAGATGCTAATAGCAGGTCTGACAGCGACAACCCGCGCTGTTGGGGGGAGGCGGGGAGGGTGGGGGTGGAACACAGCCTGCTGGGTGTATCTGTGAGAGGACTTGGTAGAGAGGACAGGAGCTCCTGCGTCAGGATGCTGGTTTACTGCATGTCTGAGTCATCGCCCGTGTTTTTCATCCTCAAAAACCCTCCACTTTGTCTACCCCCCCCTCCCAGGCAGCCTCCGCTCAGACCTGATCCCTGGCTGCCTGGAGGCCCTGAGTCCCCCTGCAAAGTCCAAGGAGGCCTGGGCCTGGGGCTTCAGTTCTCCTGAAGAAAATGACAGGGCAGAGGCAGGAGCCACAGAAATGAGCCTGCAGACACAGAAAAAGAAATCCTTCATCTCCTGGGGCAGCACAAACCCACGTACTAATTGCAAGAAGGCCCGGGGAGATGCTGCCGCGGCCACTTTTCACGCTAGCGCCTAAATCAGAACGAGAAGATGAACTTCAAATTGAGTAAGATAAAACCAGTTTGGGAAATCCAATATCTCACCTCCCTTCCTGTCTTTTTAAAAATCCATAATTCATAGAGAACCCAGTCGGCGGGTGTGCGGCTCAAACTGAATCATCCTTTTTTTCTACAGACGGAGGCTGGGAGAGCACTTAATTCTTGACATGGGGAAAATGAAAACCAAGCCTCTGAGCTCACGTCCCCATCCCGACTTCCTTGCCGCAGCCCCTCGAGCCTGTCGGGATGGGCACATCATAAACACATGCTAAACAACATTCTGGAACACACGCTAGTTACCCTGCTAGGAATCTGTCCTGCGCTGTCTGCACAGGACCCAGTGATGAACATCCAGGTTGATCCACTGCAGAGCCGCCGGTCAGAGAAGCAGCCTGGGAACTGGGAAGGTGCCATTGTCAGGGCCTGGGGAAACCATGGAGGCAAAAGCAGAAGCAGAGGCTCATGGTTAGAGATCTGAGCCATGTTGCCGCATTGTCCAAGCAAGCTGTGCTGTGTTTCTGGTACACTGCCATCTCTGTTCATTACCAAGGGGAGAATATACACACATGTCCCGACTCTGTACACTGGGCATCGGCGGGCTGGTGGGTTCCCAGGAGGCAGCGGTGAGAAGCCCCAAGGACACCGCCCCGTATGCCCTTTGTTTGTTTTGATTTTTTTTTTAATTTATTGAAAAGTAACTTCTCTTTCTCTTTTAAATTTTGGGGTGTATTACTGGGAATTAAACCCTGGGCGCTCTCCCACTGAGCTATATCACCAGTCCTTTTTACTTTTTGGGACAGGGCCTTGCTAAGTTGCTAAGGCTGGCCTGAAACTTGCAATCCTCCTTCCTCAGCCTCCTGAGTGGCTGGGATTACAGGTGTGTGACACTGCACCTGGCTGGTTTTGATTTTGAACCAGAAATAAGTGTTCAGAAGTCAAAGCATTAAATGTAATTTCTTTAAGAAAAAAAAAAAAATATATATATATATATATACACACACATATAACCAAAACCACGCTGTGCTAATTTGTTAGGAGAAATTCGTCTTTGGGATGGGATGATGGATTCCTGTGAAACAAGCTCAAGTGTATTTCTTGCCTTGGGGAAACCCAGCCCCTCTCTGGCTCTCAGCATTTTCATTGTGTGGTTGTTTTCTAAGGTTGCTTTGCTTTGCTGATATTCTATGACGTTCTGGTGTCTCCCAAACAATAGCTCATCATCACCTTCCAGTCCTGGGCCAAAACCTGTTCCAAAACTCTTGTCCCTTTGACCCGTTTCCCAAAGGGACAGGGGAGCTGGTTCCGGCTGAGGCTCAGAAGATTGCTATGCTGATGAGCACACCTGGTTCTGAGTGTGGATTATTTCCTCTCCGTGGCAAGTGGCACAGATTGTTCCATGCACTATCGTGGTGTGACGTTTCCTTTTCAAACCTTGTATTTAGATAATGAAAGAACAAAGCGACATGAAGGAACAGTGGCCAGGCCTGCGGATATGCAGGAACCACCAGTGGGACCTTGGTGGCTGGAACCCAGGCCTGAGCTCAGACCATGCACCACCTCCCAGAACATCCACTTGACCTTCGGTGACCGGTCTCTCGGCCTCCCGGAATCAATATGATCGAGAGAAGGGAAAAGATCTGCATTTGCTGTGAGATTTCATTTACTCTGCTGAGAGCAAATCAGGTGGGCGGGGAAGCAGATTCCCTGAGCACACCGCGCTCCCTGCTTGCTCTGGCCACCTCTAAACAGCGATGGTGACCTTGGCTTTCTATTCCATTTTAAAGTGTATTTTCCATTCCATTTTAGAACGTATTGTCCACTCTCTGATGTCAGCTATGGCTTAAGTGCAGCGGGTCCTGAGCCGGCTGGGAAGGCAGGCCTTAATATGGGCCAGGGCTGGGCCTGGTGGACACCTGCCTGCAGCCCTTTCTCGAAGCTCTCACCGCTGAGTGTGCCGGAGGTGGGTTATGGGGTAAAGCTCCCTGCCAGAAGATCTGCGGCCTAACTGGTTACCAGATGAGAGGGTGATGCTGCTTTGCAGGGTACTTGGATGCAAGTGATCTCCAAATCGCACTGCAGACACCCACAGGAGGGGGTCGGCGGAGCAGGCGTAATGGTTTCTCCTAATTGTGGCAAAGAGAACTCCAGCCGAGCAGGCTGAGGGTGATATTTGCAGAATCACTGTCACAGAGAAGCACATCTCCCAGGCTCCCACCTCTCCCATTTGCCTCCAAATTACCCAGAATGCAATGCCTTCCTGTAGGTGGGGGACCACTGAGGATTGAGCCCAGGGGTACTTTAACACTAAGCTGCATCTCCAGTCCTTTAAAAAAAAAATGTATTATTTTGAGACAGGGTCTTGCTGAGTTGCCTGGGCTGGTCTCGATCTCGTGACCCTTCCGCCTTGGCCTTTGGAGTTCCTGTGATGACGGGCATACACCGCTGTACCCAGCCCAGGTGCCTCTCAGGCCACGGTAGCTGGCTCCAGCATGGCCTTCCTTGTAGGAGCTCTTTGACAGTCACCTCCACACTCCTTGATTTCCCTATGCCAGGAAGTCTAGCTAATCCTTCCTTCTAACTTTTATTCAGGTTGTGGGCCTGAAGCGAGAATGACCAGTTTCTGGAGAGCCAGAGTTTCTAGCTGGTCTTTGGAGATGGTTCTGGAAAGTCAGGAATGGGTCATCCTCTTGAGGTTTAAGATAATCCTGAAAATGGTGCTGGAGGCTGAGAGGGGAGCAGACACAGGTAGATCTGTTCAATGGCTTTGCTCCAGCTCAGGAGCTGAGCCGGCCAGGCCAACACAAGCTCACCAGGCACACATCAGCTCACGGCACTGGCTCAACAGCTGGAGCCGCCCCATCCCCAGGGGCCAATAGGGCTGCAAGAACCTGATGGGAGAACATGAGGGCAGCACCTCAGTACAGGTCTGGCTCCAGAAGTGGGCTCCACCCCCAGGAGTGTGGTAGGCAAGAGGGACCCAGCATCCCTGGGTGCCTGAGGATGGCAGGCTGGGCCCCATGGGGCTGGGAACATGGGCACTACTTCTTGTTCAAATGCTTCCCCCTTGGAGAGAGGCCTGGGCACTTCCTCCCAGGCTCCCACCTCTCCCATTTGCCTCCCATGCTGGGAGTCCATTGGCATCATGTCGGCCATCCCACACCCAGGAGAGAGGGAGGGCCTGCGAGAGAAACTGGGGCGGAGGCTCAGGGTGGTCAAGCTCTGCCTCAGCTGCCCAGTGGCCCAAGCTTGCATCTAGGGAGGGACCTCACCCCCATCTCTGAGGACTCTTGGAGCTTGCTTCCTAGGTACCTATGGGCATCACCTGGGAAGCTGCTGGAAAATACCACCCTCATCTCCTGGGGCTGTGGATTCATCTCCTCAGCCTGAGCCAGCGCCAGCTCCAGCCTCCAGCCTGTCCCTGCTGATGGGATTGGATGTGGCTGTGCTGTCCATCCCCCGGGAACCTGCTCAGGTATCTCCACCACCCGCTTTTGACCTTTCCCTGGTCTCTGCTTTCTCACGCTGGTGCTCATGTCTGTCACACATCCTCGGCCTTGTTCCCTGGCTCTTGGCCCAACGAGCATGAGGGTGACACAGACGAGACCGCGGCTCTGTTGGTTAAAGGCAGCCACATGTTGCCAGTCTCCTGTGTTTTCACCTGTCCCCTTCTCCCAGCATGGGCTCTCTGGTTCTCCACTGAGGCCCAGAGCTCACCACCCAGTAGGCTCTCAATACATGCGGTGGAGTGAGTGGGCGGATGTGGCCCTGAGGGCTGCCCATCCCAGAGGCAGGACATACTCTGGGCGACTACGGGGAGCACGAGGCCTGCAGGGTCTCCAGGTACTCCAGCTGCCCTGCCACCCCCGGGTGATCCTCCCACGCCTGTTCCCTGGCACAGGAAGACAGCAATTGTCAAGTCAGATCACTGGCCTGCTAATGGCGGATGCTCAGGCAGCAGAGGGGGCTGCCAGGCCGTTGCCTCAGCCCCCCTCAGGCGGGCGGCTTCCTCCTGCACTCACACAGGAAGGCAGAACCATCCCTGGCCATCCTGATGGAGTGAGCGCGGGGAGAGTCTCGCCGAGGTGGCCCCGTTGGCCGCGTGTACTGAAGACAACGTTTTACACACCGGTGTCTAATGAAGGTTGCAGGTGAATGTGAATGGAACTAATGAGAAAATAATTATCTACGCTGGGAAGCCATCAAGGCTCTGGATGCTGTGCCTTCTCTGCTAATGGAAATGAAGAGGGAGCCGTGGCTCTGAGGAGCGCGGACTCGTGTTTCCCAGAACTCAGAGTTTCTTGTCCCAGAAAGATCTTAGGTGGTGGGATCAGAGCACCAGAGAGCAGCTGGGGGTCCAGCTCAGCCTATTGGGAACTCACCCTCCCCTCCTCTGGACCCAAATGGGGCAAATGGAAGGAAGTGAACCTGAAGATGGAGGTTGACACCTCCTGACAGAGAAGCAGAGGGACTGGATTAGAGGCAGAAAGCCCCGGGGTCGCTCTTTCCCCTGATCAAGTACTTTAGGATCAGGGCAAATCCCAGCGTCATCCCACCCACTCCTTTGGCTTTAAAAAGGGTTGTGGTGACCCAGGAGGGAGCAGGCAGGAGGTGAAGAAGTCCGTGGGCACAGAGAGGACTTTGGATTCCTCTTCTGAGGGCTGCGGCTCAGCTCCTTGTTCTCAGGTGAGGCTATTGGACATCCCACCAACTGGACAGCATCAGTGCCCGGAGCGCTCAACCGCTCCAGCCTCTCGGCCATCTGCACCAGTCATTGCAGCCATCTGGCTGCAGGTTTTGGTGAAGCTGCAGGGGAGAGAGGTTGTAGGCCCAGCATCTGGGAATTCCACCTGCCCAGCCCCCAGGACCCCCTGCATTCCCTTGAAGCCACGATGGTTACAGAATCGAGGGCCCTCCTGGTGACGATGCCAGCATTTGTAGGGGCTGCTGGAGCAGGCACACCAATCCATGCCATCCGCACAGGTCCCACGCAGATTTCTTGGGTACCTAAATTGCACTGGAGCTTGTGCCACAGGAGAAGAAGGTCCATCTTCTTGTGGTTCACCTGGCTCCAGCTCATCTGGCTTCAAGGTTAGGTTGGGGTCTATAAATTACCCTCTAAGGTGGCATATTTTGATTTACCCAATCGAGTATGTTGTTCTCACTGTGGGGGTGGAGCTTCGTGGACTGTGAAAGAGATGTGGTTTCCAGATCACAGATTTGCTCGCTTGGAGTCTCCAGGATTGGGTGTGCGTCTGTATTCCTGCTACAGCGCCCTTTCCCCCAAACAGTGCAGGAGAACCTAGCCTAAGGGTAATTCCAAAGTGGATTCTTCACTGGGAAGGACTCCTTGCTCCCGAGGTTGAGTGGAGCCAGTGGCTAGATTGGCCCAGGGCTGGGGTGCGGGAGGCTTGGGGCTGCCTGGAGACTCACTCTCCATACAACTAGGAGCTGCAATTATACATGCAAAGTAAGGCTAAAATTTCAGAGAAGTATCTGGAGAATTCCAGTCAGAAGAAGCACATTCCTCTGAAATACCTAGATAATGAAAGAAAAAAATATATTCATCGCATAAATCGCTCATTAATTCACTCCTCTGTGGGGGCACACAGCCTAAAAGCAGGCGCTTTGATTAATCCAAGCTATATTAATTTCTTGCAATGCTTTTTTCCCCTGTGCCTGAATCTCATATTTCTTTCCTTTAAAAAATCATAAATGAAGTTGTCCTCTGCAAAAGTGCATTCCGGATTTGGTCGGGCAGAGCGAGCCCTCTAGGTGCTGGAATCCATCGGGGTGTGCTTTTTCTGTTTTAAGTACACATTTTGAAATCAGATGCATTCTTTCCAGTTCACTGGAAATGCTAATTTTTTTCCCATCGCATTTCAAAGTTACATTATGTGTGGCTAAGTGAATAACACCCAGCACAATAGCACTTCAGAGAGAGTGAGGAGGAACTTGATCCCAATCAGAGGAAGACAGGGATATGGTTAATTTCAAAGACGGGCAACTGATTGGGGAAAAGAATCTATAGAATTATTTATTTCCTTTTAAAAAAAAAAAACCCTGAAAATTCAAAAACCACTTGGAAAGAACAAGAGTCTAATCCTGACAGGCTGATTTTTCAAGACCCTCTTAATGAAATTCCAGCCCGTCTGCTCTGTACCCTCCGTGGGGCCACCGAGGTATCTTGAACCTGGCTGGCTTTCTTTCGCTCCTTGGGCTGTTCTGTGCGGGTAGGATGGATTGCCCATTGTCCACCTGGTGCCTGGGAGTCCTCTGTTCCCCAGGCCCTTGGCTAGCTGCCTGAGAGGCAGGCCTTGCCTGCGGAAGCCTCAGGCAGGTGGCCGAATCCTGCACCAGCCTTGCGGTCCCTGTCAGGCTCTCACCAGATGGTCTTTTTATGCCTGTTGGCTTAAACCAGAAAGACTTTCCCGCAGACCTTCCAGGGGATCAATATGAAAAGCTTTGTAATGCCTCGTTTTACAAAGTGCCTGGAGGCCAAGAGCAGCCGGGATGAAGCCCTTCACAGTGAGCAGGCCCCGGTCAGTGTGGTCTGTCTCCTGGAGATTCAGGGATGCCCCTCCCCGTCCAATAACACAATGGTGCATGGTTCTGATTGATTCATTCAGGGAATAGCTCCCTAGGTTTGAGATTTCAAAGAATAATACAAAAATAAAAATAATTAGCACTTAAAATAAAAATAATGCCACTTTTTATTTTATCAAGAAATGGCCTCAAATAGCAACCACTTTCTAAGGCCACCTTTTGTAAAGAAGAGCATTTGCACTCCCGAAGAGCATGGCGAGCAAGAAGGACCACATCTGAGAACCGCGGGAGGGGTGGTGAGGCCTGTACTGGCGATCTCTCACCGCCCCTCTCTGGGAGTGGATGATCAGGCCCATCCTGCCCTGGACCTCTGGGCCCCCAGCCTGGGGAGGTCTTGCTGTGCTTGGTAGCGCTTTGCCAGCCAAGCGCATGCCTGGCCCCTTTCACACGGGAAAACCAGACATCCTCCAGGCCATGCTGGGTCCAGGCCACGTCCAGGGTGGCTTCCACCTGGAATCTGACAGCCTATTTACAGGCAAACTGGCCAGAGTCCCGCCAGAGCAAAACAGCAAATGGCTCAAGGAGAGGAAAGTCATAGAGTCAAAGAGGTGGCCTGCTTCATGTCTCCTCCTAACTACCCCAAGAAAGCTACCACACTTCTGGGACCCCCACCCTCAAAGAGCCTGCCAAGGCTGTGGTAGGGGTCATTTCGCTTCCTGGCCCCCAGCCTTGCTCCTCCCACTCCCTCCAGGGAACACTCGGCTCAAGGAGAGGCTAGGTCGGGGTAGTGTGCGAGTCAGTTTTCCATCACTGTGACAAAATGCCAGGGAAATTAACTTAAAGGAGGAAAGATTTATTTTAGTGCACTGGGGTCCAAGCCTCCACCACATGAGCTGTTGGGGAACATTTCAGGTCCGAGTCCTAACAGGCTGGCTGTTGAGTCTGCACAAGACTCGGGCCTGCGCTTAGAGTCACAGCCCAGCGGCACCAGCGGAGACCTGGCCCCCTCCATTCCAGCTCCCTGATGCCTTGCGTTCATTCCATGATAATTCATTAAGGGTTGATAATACTCCAGGCACCAGAAAGAGGGACAGAAAGGAGGTGCACAGCCCTGTCTGGGGTCCCCTACAGCCTGACTTCTACCCATTCAGAAAGGGGTCACCAACAATTGGGTGGCAGGCACTGAAGACACACAATAACCCAGACAGACAGACTCCCTGCCAGGGAGGCAGACACACACGGGGTAATGTGTCGAGTGCCGCAGGTAGGAAGCCGGCCCTGGGGGCGTGCAAGGGGCAAAGGGTCATCAGAAGGGTTGGTCTAAGACAGCTGGGGGTGGGCCCATGGCTTTCCCTTTCCTCGTCCCCGGACCCCTCCCTGGATCTGGCTGTCCAACCCCAGCAAAGGGCTGGTTGGAGCAGAGAGGTCTAAGGCAAAGGTGCCACCATCAAGGGTACCAAGCATGCTCATCCGCACAGGCATCTTTAGCTTTCTGGTTGACTGTCCGCACAGGCTGCTGGTGAAGACCACGCTCCTCAGGAGACCAGGGATCAGAACCCTCTCTGCAAATGTCCCACTACATCCTGATTCTCCTACTGCTGTGGTAAATTGACCTCAGAGAGCTGGGACCATTTCTTCTTCCCACTCCTACAAAAGAAACTAAGTTGGTGGGCAACTTTTTACTAACGTGTGAATGACTGCTCAGAACTTGTGATAAGCCGTAACTCGTGAGGGACTGCTGTGTGGAGAGGCGGTCAGCTTGCCTTCCCTCAGCTCCAGGAAGGAGGAAGAGGTGGGTTATAAAGAGGCCTGTTTCATCTTACTGTGTGAAAAAGAACTGCAGAACCTGACGTCAGCTCACTGCTGGAAGCACGAAGCCCCGACCCTTCACCCCATGCAGGTGCTGGGAGAGGCACTTGGGGTCATTGTCTTGCGACGTATTCAGAAAGCACTGGGGGTTTTGCCTGCCCGCAAGAGCCTGGCCTGCAGGAAGGCAGACCCCCTGCTTGCCCTGCCACTGTGGTTCAAGTCCCCACCCAGGCCCCAGCACAGTGACCTCGAGAGCGCCACTCAGTGAGCAGAGTGTTCTGTGATGGTGGGGGACAGGGGTCTCCATCAGGGCCCCAGGAACGGCAGCCCCCAGCTGCACGTGGCTTCTCAGAGCCTGAACTGTGGCCCAGGTGATGGGGGAGCTAAGGTTCTCTTTGACTTCATTAAAACTTAAAATGGTAACACTTGATTCAGTTATTGGAGAACTTGAAAGCCTGTTTGGAATAAGTAGAATGTGTGAATCTGTCTTCCACTTTAAATTTTATGAAATCTAAATATGGATCAAGTATTTTCAATCAAAATTGAGCATCCAAATTGAGTTATGTCATAAAAGAAAAACTCACTGTAGATGTTGAAAACATGTTATGGAGAAAAAATGCCACAATATTTGACATTTTCACCCTGTCGAAGTTCTGATCTTTCAGATGTTTCCACGGCCCCTGGAGCCCCGAGGCCCTGCCCTGCAGCTCTGAGCTGGGTGGGGGGCTGGAGGCCCAGAGGCAGGGCGAGCGGCCTCACTGGGAAATACCCGCCTTCCATTTCCTCTTCCTGTGGAGGGTCTTGTCAGAGGGACTGCACAGAGGGCTGAGGGCCTGAGACCCATGTCTTCCTCTAGAATCGTCAAGAGACCGAGGTGCTATCCCAAACTCACAGAGCAAAGCTGACCACAGGGAGCTGCAACCCACACTGTGGGTTCTGGCAGTGAGGAAGCCCAAGGAGGGTGTTCTCTCATGGACACGATGGCTTCATGGCTACCACACCATTTCTTTTAAAAATAGCATAAGGATAATAGTAATAGCAAAGATCAGGGTCTGCTTGCTGAGGGTCCCTGCCCTGCCAGTACTATTTCAGGTGCTTGACGTTAGGGTTCTCCTGGACCACAGACAAAGGACTTAAGGGGGGAATGTCACCTGCTCGAATTGTGGCAATACTCAGTGGTAAATACGGGGACTTGACCCCAGGCAGTGGGGTTCTGCCCTAACAGCATGCTCTGTTAGCAGCGGTAACTATGTCCAGAGCTGAGCGCAAGCAGCCACCACAGAAATTCCAAGCCTAGTGAGCCAACATGGCCCAGCAGGCAGCGTACCTACAGAGCTGCACTGCAGCCAGCAGACTCCTGGCACCCAACAAGCACTCAATAAGTACTTGCTTAACGAATGAGGCTGGCCCTGGGGAGCCAGCAGCGGGCCTGCTTCTCAGCACACTGCGAGGCTGGTGCCCATCATCATTCATTGCTTTACTTCTCCAAAGTGGGCTGAAATACCTAAGTGGTGGGGGTGGCGAGGGTCACAAAAGCACCCTGGGGACTGGCTGGCAGGCACCGCTCCTCTGCAGATGGGGGGCAGGGTATTCAGAAGCAAATAACTTGCCCAAGGTCACAAACCCAACTCCCCGGAGCACTGATGAGAAGCTGTCCGTCTTGGAAAATACGGTCTGCATGAATGATTGCCCAGACCACTCACTCCAGGGTGATGATACACCTCTCACCTTGACGGGACGGAGCCATCCTTCATCCTGTGCCCGCTTCCGTGCATCACCCTGTGACAGCAGGCCTGCCAGAGCCCAGGCAGCCCTGGAACGATTTGTAATACATGAAAAAGAAGTCGCAGACAGCCATCTCCATCCCCAGAGGACCGCCGGCTGCAGGTGTGGCTGGGAAACTGCTCTGCTTCATCCCAAACGCGTGACACGTCCACCTGCCTGAGTTCACCTGCTCAGTGATATGTGGCTCTGCGGTGGCTTCGGAGCTGTCCGTACTGTGTGCAGAGCCAGGAGGGCCAGGAGGGCTCTGCACCCTGGGGTCCCTCCCACGGTGCCTGCGGCTGGGTGTGGACATTGCCAACAGCTGGCTTGGGAGGAGAGGAATGACCTCGGCTTCTCTCCCTGGGCCAGGCTAGGACAAAAGTCCCGAGACCTGTCTCAGTACTGCCCAGGGAGGAAAGTCCAGAAACAGACTCTGACTAGATTAGTTTAATGATAATAAAAAACCAGAAAACCAACAAGAGTCGCCCTGTCCCCGCGCTCTCAGCAGCCTCCCAGCCTCTCCTTTCTGCATGGAAGACTCTTTACACTCTGTGAACCTGAGACCCTACTCTCCACCTGGATGTGAGATTCCCTCCCCACAGCTGGGATTCTTTGCATATTTCAGCCAACTAAGAACCTGATTGTGTGATGATCTGATGAGCTGGGGCCTGCGTGTTCCTGTCCGACAGGTTCAAACGCCTCCCTCGGGCAGAGCCCCGCAGGTGATATACAACCGCACTTTATTCACCAGCAGACAGACAGAGCCCCTTGTTCCTCAGGCTGGCAACAAGCTGAGGTCGTTCATCACCGGCTCGCTCCTGTTTGAAATTCACCGAGCAGCAGGCGTCTCTTTAAACTCATGCACGTAATGCATTTTAAAGAGCATTTTCTGCACAGATCCATTTGCTCCACCTTGGCTCTGAGCGCAAGATGGAACGGTGTTTTAGCAAGCACCTCCCGCAACCTGTTTGGAATGCGCATACTGAGATGTAAATGTGGCTGGGTACCACCGGGGCTGGAGGGAGGCTGTGGTTCCACAGGGGCGTGGGGTGACACCTCAGTGCAAGACTTGTGGCTTGGGGGCCTGGAGACTGCCAGGATTACACGGCAGAGGGCTCAGCAGTGCATGCACATAGCTAAAGAGCAGCCCAGCAGAGCCCAGTCCTGTGCTGGGGACCTGCTTCCTGTGGGTCCTGGTCTTGGAGGATGGTAGCCGGGCATCTCTGCGTCTTGTGTCATGGCTCCAATTCAGGGTGCTGGTTGATCCACCAGCCTTCTTGGAAGAAGAGCTTGGCTGGAGGGATGAGCTGGGTCTTTGGAGGGAGAGATGGTAGAAAGTTGATTCCTGGCCCTGGGAAACATCTGTGTGAAGCCTGTGTGTCTTGGTGTGGAGGAAACAGCTGCTGGGTAGAAAGGAGCAGGGGCTTCGAGGAAGGTGAACTGCACATCCTGGAGGCCCTCAGACCAAACCAGACTCAGGATTCCTCCCCATCCTGGTCTCCTCCGCCACGCCTGCCTCAGGGATTGGACTCCACTCCTCCAGACTCCTCGGGCAGGCTCCCCTGTGCACCTTCCACCGGCATCCAGAGCCTGGGAGGGGGCTTTCACTAATTGGTGACAGCTGACCATTCAGGACTGCGGGAAGCACCAGGGCACAGCGTGGGCCAGGACTTGCCACTCTCTTGCACTTCTCAGGCGAGAACCCTGGAGCCTGAATTGGGCCCCGAGCCCCCACGGACCCAACCCCAGACACACAGTGCGAAACCTCCATAGAGGTACAGGGTGTGGGCGTGTGCCTTCTTGGGGACACAGGGCAGCTTGCAGCCTCTCTCAGTGCATCCCACCCTCCTCGCGTGGTGGGACCGGTTGTCACTGTCCCGTGTCCCAGGAGTTGGCTGGACACATTGGGAACATGCACCTGGATCCCAAGCTAAGTCAAGTTGTGCCTCCTCCTCTCTGGAGGAAGTCGCCCTGGGGGAGAAAAGTCTGAGTTGTTGTGGGAGCTCAGGGCTCGGGTTCCTCAGGCAGCTCTCAGGATCATCATAACGTCAAGAACTGAAGCGCTCCAAGGGCTGGGCTGGTGCTGCCCTTGAGCCTTCGTCTGCACCCTTCCCCCACATCTCATCTCCTGGGAGGAAACGATCCTCCTGGACAGGGCCTCACTGTGCTGACAGGGAGTGGAGGCTCGCCTGGGGTGGGTGCCAACCCCACCAAGTCACCCTGGCCACCTGGAGGCCATGCTCTGAGCCGGCATGCTACAGCGGGCTCACCGCTTACCCAGCGTGTGGGGCTGGAGGAGTCTGGGTGCTGGGGACTCTCACCCTCACCCTGGTGCTGTAGAATGTCCCCGCGGGGGCAGCCTGTGGTTGGGAGTCACTGTGCTACACGTATTTTGGTTGTTGTTAATAATAAACAATTTATACTCTTCTTTTAAAGTGATACATATTTTGATAAAACAATAATTTAAAACATTGAAGTAGTAGTTAAAAACAAGATTCAGGCTAGTGGCAGCCTGGGGAAACTGGGGCCAGAGAGAGGAGCAGGGCTAGGAAGACGGAGAAAGAGGAAAGTTAGAAGGATTGGAAAAGAAGAAATGAAGTCTCATTATCTACAGATGGCGTGATCTTATGATGCTACACTTGTCTTTGCAAGAGGGCCTGTGATGACCCAAAGAAGTGAGGGAGGCCCACGTCCCTGTCCCGGCCTCACCCCTTCTGGGAGTGGCGAGGGTGATTTCGAATGGCAGGCACACCCAGGACCAATATGTCTTTGGATCATCTCTGCCCAAATCCGTTTTGACTCCTTAGAGTCAAAAGCTGGAGCTTGCCCTCTTAGGTGGTCTCTGCAATGCCTGACACGGGTCAGGCGTGAAGAAGGTACTTAAGAATGCCCTCTTCAATGACTGAACGCCGTGGCATTGACATTGCCTGTGCTGAGGCAGACAGGGCTTGGGAAACAGCCCCGTCTGTGCTGGACTTGCACGGTTGGCCCCAGCCGGCTTGCCCATCAGCCTTCTAGTGCCTGCCCCTGCCCGGGGTGGGTGCAAGGCAGCTCTCGGCACAATAGATAGCCAGGACGGTAGAGGCCCAGAGAGGAAGCAGAGAAGTCCATTTGCATTTATCAATAAGGTCACACAGCCTTGTCCACAAGTGCCCACATCAACACTTCCCTCCAGATAGCCCCGAAGTTCCCGCACACAGGTGGACAGGAAGCGATTGATTCCCAATACCACCCAAGCCACTCAATACACAGAAAATTCCCAGCCACGGGCTCCCGTGACCCACGCAGGGCAGTGCTCATGCTCAGAACTCACCTTTTCTGCAGGCAACTTAGCTGAAGCCATGGCCTTCGACTTCATTTGGGTGTCTCATAAAAACTGCTATAGAAGCCTCGGATGAGAATGAGCTCGGGCTCCCGGCAAAGATTTCCAGCAGCAAATAGGATTTTGAACAGGGGCCCTTCTACCTCCCGACTCCTGCGTGGCCTCTCTAGTTTGGGGCAGCTCCCGCCCTGCGGCTCGAGCCCTTGTCCATTTTTCCACCAACCCACAGCACATTTCACCAGGGGACCTGCCTGAACTATGGTTGTGCTACCATTTATGGAGACGGATCCTGAAGTGGCTTTGAATGGTCACGGTCTCCAGCTGTGGGCCTCAAAGCTGGGCAGTGACCAGTTTCAAAATGTCGATGGGTTTTTTGACCAAACCCCGGGCCTGTCTGAAGAGGAGTGAGAATGTGCCTCCGGAAGCTCAGGAGTAGTAGCCTCATTTGCGAGAAGGCCCTCAGTTCTGCTAGAGCTGATGAGCTTCTGGGATCAGGGCAGCTGTATTATCCACAGATACCAGGCCCATGGCTTCCTGGGTGGAAACTTGTGGAGGAAATGGATCAACTGCTCACCAGGACTCATGTCTGCAGAGCAGCTGCTCATCATGGCCCCATGGGAAACTCAAGAAGGCGTGTGGTCATCTCAGTTCCCCCGTGGGGTCATCACAAACAGCAGACAAGCTGGGTAAATGTGCTGGGAAGGGACCCTTCTGGTTGGTCCTGTCCTGCGTGGAGGCACCTAGGGACAGTGTTCCTCCTGCTCCAAAGTCCAGGCAGGGAATGGCATCCTCCAAACCATCAGGGCTCTCCTGCTCTGCAGGGGTCCCTGAGCTCATGGGCTAAAGTCCCACAGGGCTCTCACACCCAGTAGGGCTTTACCAGACTCACCAAACCCAGCTTCAGCCTGCACCCTGGACTCAGGCAATGAGCCTGAGTCACACCAAATGCTCGTGCCACAGGTGGTCCTCAGAATGCTGGGCTTTCTCAGTCACCTACTACAGAGCCGTGGTCAGCCCAGCTAAGCCCAGGTCAGCCCCCAAATCAATGCCATTTCACACTGGGGACAATGTTGACCAAACTGTATTGATACATCACGTGCATGTGTAACAAGGAATCACACTGTTATGTACAATTATTATGCGCCAATTTAAAAATATGGAAAAATAACCAAATTCTATTTGGTTATCAAGAGAAAGGTCTATAGGGCCCGCTGAAGCAGGTCTCTCACTCAGTAGGACCCAGGTAAAAGCTTCCCTTGTCCCCGTCCTGGTCACACGAGGCATTTGAGACCCTGGAGCTGTTGGCCAGGATCCCGCTGCCTGCTGCCTTTTCGCTCGTGTCATCTTACATTCAGGACTTTAATGAGCACTGTCTAAAGACCACCGACCCGCATAATATTCCCATTCAACAGAGAGGCACACCCGTGGGTCCTGCTGCCTCTGGCGAGGCATTTAGGGATTCTGCATTGGGCTGAGATCGAGCTCAGCTCAGGAGAGAGGAACAGGCAACTCTCTGTGCAGTCATCCACGTATGGGGTTCCTCTGGGGTGTCCAGGGAGACAGCACGGGAGGGGCCTGGTCCCTCCCACCAGAGGCCATCCATGCAGAACTCCTGGGTGGAGGTGGCCCTTTGCCTTCTACCGGGTCTCCAAGAGCCACGCCAGCACAGAGCATCTCAGTAGACCTTCCGTAGGCCTAAGGATTTGTTTTATTTTCATTTTTTACCATTCTGTACTTTAACTAAATTAAGAAGCTGGCTGTGAAAGTTGGCTTTTAAAGGTTTCTTAATTTTTAGACTGAGTCACTAGTATGGTAGAGTATTTCGCAGAATTCTTCTTTTAAAAGATGGTACGTTGCCAAAGCAATTCATTTCTCACTACGAAAAATGAAGCCCGAGTCTGCAGCCGTCTCGCGGTTGGAGCCTGCTTTTCCATCACAGTGTGCCTGCCACGGCCCACGCTGTCCGGGAGCCAGTGCTCTAATCCCGCACCCCATTGTCTCTTCCCCAGAGACTGGGAAACATGCTCTCGCTTCCCGTCAGCATCGGGAGTTTGTTTTTGTTCTCACCCTGCTCTGCGTCTCCAAGGTGGGCGCCCAGGGCCGTGAGGAAGGAGGTGGCACTGGTGCATGGGGGTCCCCTGGGAGCCAGGAGCCCAGTGTGCTTTTCCCACTAGCTGGTCCCAGAAATGACGTGCCGAAGTCCTGTGGCACCAAGTGGACTCCTGCCATGGAGTGAGGACCAACCAGAGGAGAGGTTCTCCTCTCCTCTGGGGCCACCTGGGTCCCCATGGGTCAACTCACTGAATAGGGGGACGGGTGGGGTTTCAGAGTTAGACCCGTGGGTCTCACGTTGGGAGGAGATCAGCCACGTCGGGCCAGGTAGCCTTCCTAACAACATAAATGCCGATTCTGGGTGTTCTTCCCACATGAACGCTTTGTGACCCACATCTCCTGTGACTGGAGGGGTCCCAGGGAGCATCGCTTGTCACACTCAAGACCTCCGTGAGGCCTGCGCCCTGCTGGGTCACCTCCCGGGTCCTCACTTGCTCTGTCACCATGTTCCGGCCCAGAGAGTGTTCATCTCATCCTCTAAGAAGCTTGAGTAGGAATGAACGCCTGTCACTGGGGCACTGGTTAAAAACGATGTGTCTCAGCACCACGACGCTGCGAAGACTTTGAAAAGGAGGCTGCAGCTTTCTATATACTGGATGGAATAAGCTTCAAGATATATTGCCAAGTGAAGAAAGCAAAGTGCAGAACACTGTGTATGGAATGCTCTGCCATTTGTTTAAGGAGAAGATATATATACACACACGCTCGTCCATACAAAGCGTTTCTCCGGAGGAATGCAGAGGAAGCCTGCGGTGCTCACCTCCAGGGAGGGGGACAGTGGGCGGAAGGAGAGTGACGTGTCACTGCGTGCCCTTCCTCACCTTCTGAGTTATTTTTTAACTCTGTGCAAGCATAAGTATTGCCTACTTAATGTAATAAATGAGCAAAATATTAAAAATCTATTAGGAAGTTTTCTGCTTAAATAAATCCAACGGAAAATTAATGCATTTATAAAGAGAAGAGTCTCCTCTCTCTCTCTGGCTTAAGGTAAGAGCTAAATTGCAAAGGAAAATGCATTATTCTAGCTTGATCTCTGGAGTTAACTATGCCTGGAGAACGTGAGGAAAGCATAAACACAATTCCCAACAGTGCGGAGCAGGCCAGCTTAAACTGATTTTTTTGAAAAGACAAGAGTCAATCACTGTGTCCCCGGCCCTTAGGTCCTAGTGGCTTGGGCCGGGTCACTTGCAGGCTTTAGTGGGGCAGGCAGGCAAGTCGGCACCGGGTTCCTGATAGTTCCATGACCGAGAGTGTTCTGCCCTAGGGTTTGAGTCCAGACCTGGGCCGGGAAAGGAGGCGACTCAGAACCTGTGGGCCACCAGCAGCGTGATTCAGAAGCAGGCATGCAGTGTTAGATTTACTTGTGCTTGGGGCTGAATGAAGAAGTGTAGGGTGCCCGGGACGGCCCTTGAATTTTAAGTCAATGCTAGTTTCTTTTCTTTTCTCGACTGTTAAGAACAGCAAGAGTAGGAAGACTTCTTTGGGCCATGGTCTGTGGTGCTTCCCTCGAGGGCCCCAGGGAAGGCCTTTGATGTGCCAGGCACTGGGCTGAGCACTGAGGGGACACAGTAACAGTGAGAATCCCAGCACCTGGAGGGTCACAAGTTCAAGGTCAATCTAGGCAACTTAGTGAGATTCTGCTGAAAAAAAAATAAATAAATAAACAAAAAGGACTGAGGATGTTGCTCAGTGGTGGAGCACCCCTGGGTTCAATCTCCGGGACTGGGGAAAAAAAGCAATAGTGGGTGTCTTCAGGAGTCAGTCTTCAGGGGTCAGCAAACCAGAGCCCCTGGGCCCCATCCAAGCCTCCTGTAGGTGAGGCTATGTGTGTGTTGTCCACTCCTGCTTTCACGCTACCGTGGGTGACAGAGACGAGTGGCAGGGCCCACAAAGTCTAAGACTTACTGTGTGCTCCTCTGTGGAAAGGCCCGTGGTCTGGAGAGGGTGACAGGGATAGGAACAGGTATTTGGAATGGGGAGATCTTCATGACAGAGGGTGATGCAGACAGCTGTGGGAGCAGAGAGGAGGGAGCCCAGCCTCAGACCCCAGGGCCTTGCAACTGGAACTTAGGGACATTGGAACACAGCATTTTAGAAAGTCCCCCACTTCTTGGTTTCCTCTGCTTCGTTCAGGTGTCCCCCTAACTGCAGAGACCCTGCTGATGTTTCAAACAAGAAACTGGACCCCATGCCAGTTACGTGCTTTCTCTTGCCTGGGAGAAGGAAGTAAGTGATTGGAAGTTGGTGATGGACAAGCTGACTGCCGGAGTCCTGAAGCTTCAAGAAGGGTTGCTGGAACTCTGCTTCTGTGGTGTGTTCCTGGCACAACACGGCTAAGCTCATGCCCTTGTGGGTTTTGGGCTCTCTCTGCAGGTCAGTGGGCTTTGGAAGACATTTGCTGTGGGGCTTTGGAGATCCAAAGTTGGTTTTTTCCCCTTTCCTTTGCACAGGGCTCACCTCTTCCTGAAGGTTTATCTTACTTCTTTTAGTTCCAGGGATTGAACTGAGCCACATCCCCAGCTCTTTTTATTTTGACACAGGGTCTTGCTAAGTTGCTTTGGGCCTCGTTAAGTTGCTGAGACTGGCCTCAGACTTACTATCCTCCTGCCTCAGCCTCCCAAACTGCTGGTGATGCAAGTGCGGCGACTGTGCCCGGCCCACGAGAGTATTCTTAACTCCCACTTCACCCCAATCTGAAATGCTCGGATCAGTCAGGGAATGAAAAGCCAGCCCCAGCAATGCAGGCTCCAAGCCTTCTCCCAGGTGTCCTTGATGGCTTCTGTCCCCATGTTCCGGGTCTCCAGTGTGCCTGTGTATCCACTGGCCCTCTACCGGGCCGTATGTAGAGAAGGGCACTCCGCCTGGAAAACATGGTGTCCTTGGCCCACGCTGCACACCATGCCCAGTGAGCCCCACTGCACACCAGAGCTGCCCCCTGCCTGGCCAGGAGCCCCTGGGTGGGCAGCAGAGACTGCGTCAGGACCTCCTTCCCGCGCCTGCCTTCATAGGCCTCCTCTGAGAGGAGTTGTTAAGTGACCCATTGAAACAGGAATGATCCGGAAAAGCCATCTAGAGCAACCTCTGTTATTTTACAGACACAGCGGGAGGGAGTCCAGATTTCCTTTATCCATTCATCTGCTCCATGGACACTGATGGAGTTGGACAATGGGCTTAGGCTGGTGTGCGGGGACACCCCACAACAAAACTCCAAAGGGACAGACAAGATGCAAATGGCAGCACAGCTGGAGCTGGAGGTACCGGGAGAGCTGTGAGGATGTTTGGAGTTGAGTGAGGGGCGAGGGCTGTGGAGAGATGGGCACAGGGAGGTTGGGGGATGGAGAGAAAGAGGGCCAGAGCCATGATGGACTGATGGACGAACCTTCTAGGAAGAGGTGGCAGTGCACTGGAGGCCTTGGGTCGCGAGCCAGTGGCAGGGCGTAGGAAAGCCTTGGTCCATGGCCTTGGGCTGCCTTCCTTCTGCATGCTGGCCTGTTGACCGTGCACACAAGAGGGTCGGGAAGCGGGAGCCTGAACTCTAGGAGGGGAGGAGAAGACAGAATGGAGTGTGAGGTGGTTGGCTCACACAGCAGGGTGCTCTGCTAGGGCCAGGCATGGAAACGGGCTCTCCTGAGAGGCCCAGCTTCTGGGAGCTCGGACGACACAGAAGGACTCAGACAGAACCCAGCCTCTGAGCGGCAGAGTTAGGCCTGGCCGCCTCTGCAGCTCTGCTGTCCTCCGCTGCTCAGAGGCCTGGCAATCCCATGGAGCTGACAGAACTTCCAGGGAGACAGAGAAGGAGGTCCCATCCTGGTTAGCCCCCTGCAGAACTCTCCAGCTCTAGCAGGGGAGATGGCACCCAGCCTCGAGAACCTGGAGTGAGGATCAGGGGCTGGAAGGCTTCAGTCTGTCCTGGTCATTCACAGGTGGCACTCAGCAAGGTGCAGGGGCCTGCCCAGGGTCTAGAATTCCCAGCCCCCTCGCTTTTAGACCAATGTCATTCCTGGGTGGCCCTGAAGCCCAAGTCCCTTCCATGGTCCACAGGAGGGGCAGACTCACTAGCAAGTACCCCCAAGCTGTGGCAGGAAAGCAGAACATGCCCATCAGGCAAGAGTACCAGAGGACGGACCCTCTGCTGCAGCCTTGGACTGCGCAGAGCCCCAGAGCGTGAAGAGATGAGCGGGTCAAGGTCGCCCGGTCTGAAGGAAGGGATGGGACACTCCGTGACCAGCGGGCACAGGCAAACGGGGACATCAGAGACGAGCAAGCCCCCAGGATCTGTGTGCGGGAAGGCCTGGAAGAGCCGACTTGCCAGCCTGGGCTTGGCGAGCAGCAGGCACCCGCCGGAAAAGCCAGCACCCATCCCGTCGTGGGGAGCGTTACATTAAGTAATTGCTTTAGTGGCCAAGTTATATATTACCGAGATGAACCTGGCTCCGACTTATCATTCACTTTTACTGTTTTGCCTAGAGAGGTTTCTGTGGCAGCTCGGAAAGCCAGAAATGAATGAGAGAGGTGACATTAAAGGCAGGCTGTTAGCAGAAGTGAAAATTAAACAACTCAGCCAAAATCGAAGCCTGGCAGTGCCTGGCCTGTGCAGATCGGGAGATTAATTGCTTCCCTCTGGGGCCCTTCCCGGTGTTGGGAGGTCAAGGGGATCTTCTCTTTTGACCCTAACTCTTTTGATTCAGCCCCATGGCTTAAGGGTTGTCGCTCTATTTTCTAGAGAAAGATACCGAGGTTCAGAGAGGTTCGATTACTTGTCTGAGGTGACACAGAGAAGGAACGGTGTGGCTAACATGAGACCCCACCTCAGGGTCACCACTTGGCTGGTGGAACACCTCCATGGTGGACAGACCTGTGGAGCACAAAACCAGTAGAGAGCCCCTGCCTCCCCGGAAAGAGAGGGCAGCAGTGCCGGTCCACCACCACCCTCACTAGGCTTGTGAAAGGGGTTTTGAACAAATGGGGATGAGACTGCAGAGAGAAGGAGGCTGCAGAGAGGAGGCTGCAGAGAGAAGGAGGCTGCAGATAGAGAGAAGGAGACTCTGAAACCACAGTCCATCTGTGTAGGGTGCAGACGTTAGTGGGCACATATCTCAGATGTGAGGAGTGGGGATGCTAATAAGAGAGACAGCAGGTATTTGGGTATCAGAGCACAGCTCCCCAGCACCCTCCAGGATGACCAAAGCATGGCCAGCATTTTGACCAACTTGCTCCCTGAATTCTTGCTCCCCGCTGTGAAGAACATCTATTCTCAGAAAAGAACTCTGAGGTCCAGAGGGCTCTGATAGTACAGAAGGGAACAGGCCTGGGCTGCAGACTGTGTGGACCTCAGCTCCTTCTCCTGACGAGAACCAGGCAGGCCAGGGTGCTGTCTGTTCCAGACCAGACTGGGCTGAGGCCTGGAGGGCATGGGAAGGATTTGACCCCTCTGGTCCAAGGACCAAGGACCCAGTCGTGCCTCTATCCACACTGCTGAGAAGGCAGGGAGACAGAGTCCACTCCTGTCCATCTCCTAACAAGGAGATTAATATCAAAGCTCCAGGGGCCCTGGAGGCCAGCGCTCTGCTCTCTTCTGATTCACTGCAGGCAGCCCTTCAGGATTCACTTCCTGGGAGTTCTGAGAGCTGGAGGCTGACAGTGAGATAGTTTATTTAAAGACGTGTTAGCTTCTGTTGGTTCCCACTCAATGCAAGACCTCGCCCCCAAAAGCTTGTGAGAAAAGACAAACAGTCGTCCAGATCCTTGAACAGAAGTTCCATTTAGTCTCCCTCCTAATCTGCTGCGAGGTTGCCCAGAGGCCTCCCCAAAGCCAGGGAGGCTGAGCGGAACAGAGAATCTCTATGCAGCCCATGAAAGGCTGCCAAGGGCCCAAGAGCTTCCGCCGCAGAGCAGGGACACAGCGTCTGGCCTGCTGCAGAGACCTCCCTCTTCATCTCAAATAATCAATGAGTCCTTTGCAAGTGCCCCGAGTCAAGCACATGGGGCACCCTCATGCCTAAATATGATCTAATAAGGGACTTCTATTCATTTCCGTGACATCTAATCAATAGGGAAAACACAGCATGTTTGTAACCAACAATTAGGCTTTCACTGAACTTACCCCTCACTGCTCATCAACAAACACCCACTTGAAACCCTGTCCCCAAATCTGAGTCATCCTCACTCTATCAATCAAGTCTTCCCGGGTGCCGGGAAGATTCCATAGCACGGCTATGACATTAAAAAAAGAGGAGTCACTCAGGATGATTTTTAAATCCACACGCCACGCAGCAAGATGGATCTCGGCTTAGCTGGCAGCCTTACGAAGAGCTGGCAGCGTGGAAGGGCGATGTCCTTGAGGGGGTGTGTTGGTATACACATCCTGCTATCTGGTAATGTAATCAAGCAGAGTCAATGAACTCATTATGATTGGCTTCTTATTCTCCGCTTGTCAGGAGTCAGAACTGTATGAAGCGTTCCCCGCCTCGATCAATTGGAAAATCGATACCTTGGTATTTGCGGAGAGCATCTCTTACAGGAAGAAGGGAAAGGAAATGTTTGGGAAGCGCTCAGGAAATCATTTAGGCCTCTGACAGCCGCGTGGAGCTGCGGCGGGGAGCGGGCGGCGGCAGGTGCTTTCAGCACGGGAGCCTCAACAGGCCCGAGGACCAAGGAGGGAGCAGTTCTCTCGTTCGCCCCACAGACGGCCTGGCAGTAGGGCTTCTGTCCTGACGGCCTCGGTTGGAGTTTGCTTTCAAGGTGGAGCCAACTGGCCCTCTTGGCTGGTGACCGTGGAAGTGAGCACTTGGGAGTCAGCTGCCAGAGCCCCTCGCCAGCGCCGACTGCTGCTGTCACGTGGGTCACCCTGACAAGAGACCCTAAGAACGTGGCCGTGTTTCATCAGCTACGAACATGCCGCTGGGCTTGCCCGGCTTCCTGGGTTGTTGGTCTTTTTAATAATGGGAATTACCGAACACGCCCCCAGAGGGTACCGTGAACCCTCTCAGCATCACCACCTCTGACCATGATGCCAAACATCGTGCAGATTTCCGTGTCAATCTCTAAGAGATACAGACCCTTCAAAAGACATGCACAGAATCCTATCATCTCACCTCAAAAACGAACAATGTCTTCATATCCAATATGGAATTCGTATCCAGATTTGACTTTCCCAGTTGACTCATGACTTAAAAGAGACAGGGTCCAAATAATGTCCACACCTCACCCTGGGCTACTCGACTGACAGGTCTCCTTAGAAACTTTTTCTATCCTGCAATTTATTGATGGAAGGAATGTGACCAAGTGCTGCAGGATTTCTCGGGGTCTAGATTTAGCCAGTTGCATCCCCTGGTTTCGTTTAAAACGGTGATGGCCTCGTTCTGTCCAGTCTTCTTTACTTATTAACCAAGACACTTACACAAAGAACTTTCCTTTATCATTGATTCAGTCTCTGATACCGATAATCAGTTCTTATTTGTACTGATTTCTTTGCAGTCCTGGGGATGGAACCCAGGGGTGCTTTACCACTGAACTACATCCCCAGCCCTTTTTATTTTTTGGAGATAGGGCCTGCTGAGACTGACCTGAAACTTGTGATCCTCCTGCCTTAGCCTCCTGAGTCCCTTGGATGATAATCGGGCACCACTGTGCCTGGCTTCAGTTTTTTTGTTTTTAAAAAGCAAGAAGTTTGACTCTTTTCTTTATCTACCAGTTCTCAGAATAGAATGTTGTTCCCCGGCACCCTCCGGCGCTCCGTGGGCTCTCCACGTGCCCACACATTGCAGGTTGCATCCTCCTGTCTGGGGTCTTTTCCTCTGTCTGCCCTGCCCTTGCTTCCTGTGTGACTCTCAGGCCTTTGAGAGCTGGAGGGACGCAGTGCTCACACAGAGCACAGTGCGCTCTCCTCGGCACCTGCGCTGACAGGTCTGGCTCTGTTCTCTCTCGTGGACAGTCTTTAACAAATTGGGTCTTGTTATTTATCCAATTTGCTAATACATCAAGTGGTTTTAATGAATTTCTGGGCTATAGGGACGCTTTATAAAGCAATAAAGCAAAAACAAATTAATGAACCCAACTCCCCACTCTCCCCAAATCCCGGCAGCCTCCTCGCCCCGGGCCGGGATCTCCGTTCCGCCCTCACTTCCTCTTGTTGGCGGTGGTGGAGATCCACCCTGCATCTTTCATCCTGCTCGCTGCTGTGTTTTGTGGCTGCCCTCAATGCCACAGGGCAGCACGCGGGTTCCTACTCCCTCATCCCGTCATCTGCTTGATTTATTTGCTGAATCTTCCGCAGAGAAAAGCACTTGCTGAGTTCCGGCTCCGATGCTGTGGTTTCTCGTCAGCCTCCTCGGTGCCCCGGGCTGCCTCCAGCTCTCTGCCTCCCTGCCTTCCTCTTGGGGGGGCGACCCTGAGTTTTGGCAAATGCTGACTTTGCTGTGCACACACTGGGTGCCCCCAGGCAGGCCAGTCAGGGTTCCTGTGCCACAGTTTCCTTCCATGGAATTGTGGCTTTGAGGAGTTAGAGGACCTCAGAAATGACTTGGCCCCACACCAGGTCACTCATTCTAAAACCCATCCAGCCAGCCGGGCTCACCTGTGGGGAGGGTGATCGGTCCACCTCAACTCTAAAATGCAAGTGAAGATGAAAGGAAGGGACACGGGGAGAAGAAGGCTCCCCTGTGCGGGGGCTCTCAGCGCCCAGGCGTCGCCTCCTCTTTCCTCGTGGTGACCCCCTTAGGTTAGAGCAGCCTGACACCAGTGCTCCCGTTATACAGGGGACCTCGAGGCTGCGGAGCCCGGAGCCTCACCCAGGCCTGTGGTTAACTTGTGGGGGCGCAGCGCAGACACGCCTGGTCCGCAGCCCTCTCTGCCCAGGCAGTCTTCGCCTTGGACAGCTCCTCAACACGGTGAGGGTGCAGAAGTCTCACCGACTCAGAGTCCACCCCTCCGTCCGGCTATCTGGTGCTGACTCTCAGGCAGGCGCTGCCACCAGTAGGGATCCTCGCCCATCTCCACACTTTCCCGCGGAGTCCCTCTGTCCTCCCCTTCCTCCCTCCTCCGTTTCCTCTTCCCCTCCCCTCTTCTCCCTCCCCTGAGCCCTTGCTCTTCTTTCCCCATCTCTCTTCTTGGTTTTGCTTTCATGCCTACTCTCAGCCGTCCACCCCATTTTTCTTCTCTTCTCCATCTGTGCAGTTGGGTGTCCCCACCTCCTTCCCTCTCTCCTCCTGTCCTTCCCTCCAGGGCTGGGCCTAGGCTTTCACCCCTCCTGGGGGGCTGATCTCACTAGGCCCAGCCTCCTTCAGCCCTTTCTCCCAGTTTCCAGAGTGCAGAGTATTGCTGGGTTTGCCCCTCGAAGATGGCAAGGACCAACTGATCCCCAGTGTTCAGCGCCACAGGGCACTTGTCTCCATGACTGTACCCTAAATATCACGGGCAGGCGGGGTGGTGGCTCCCCAGGCAGGCCAGTTGTCCGGTTTTGGGAAGTGACTTCTAGCCTCCTCCCAACTTTTTAAAAATGAAGTCCTTCCTTTGACCCTGAAATCATATCCGACATCTTAGTCATTCCATATAATTTGGAAGAAGCATTAATAGAACATAGACTCAATGATCTTTAGAAAAATAATGAAGACAAAAAGAAAATTGCTCCTTCCTTTACAGATTACCCACGGAGAAGCACAAGTACAGAAATACATTCAAATCTCATTAAGTGGTTGTATCTCCCAGACTTTGCCAAGAAGCCAATGCCAATTTGTTACTCTCTGAGTCCTGCGGGTGTCTGAGTGTCTCTCCGCCTCGGGAGCCCCAGACTAGGGAGGAACTGAGAACCCGCTGCCTGCCAGGTGCCGCTGCGGCCCTCCTTCCTTGCCAATCTCCTTTCCGATATGTCTCCATTTCATCTTCTTCTAATCACCCAGCCGGTGCTCAGTGAAGAAATATAGTTACCAGGTTCCAAGGTCTCCATCTAATTAAAAAATGCTTGCGTCGGAGAGAATTTTAATTCATAAGCATTATTCTGATGGGGAGAGGGGGCGTAGGACTTTCAATCCATGATTTAAAATCCAGAGATTTAGTGAGACGCTAAATAAAAAAGTGATGGCTGATTTGCAAATAAGATTCCCAAATGTCATCTTCTGAAATAAAGGCCTTCCGAAATTTGGATTTGGGTGGTTAGAAGTGGCCCATTCGAAAGGGGGTCTCCCTGATGCTCCCCCAGGAGTTCACTTCTGCAGTCAGGCCAGGTGCTCCCCTTCTTCCTCCTCTTCTCAAGGAGAGTCCCAGCTGCATGGGAAGGTGTGATGGTGACCGGTGGCACGTGGGCTTCTCCTGCATCTGCCCCTTGTCTTTCCCCAAATGCTGCTGCAAGTAAAATCTGTTTTTCACCCATTCGGGGTCTGTCCATGTGCTGAGCAGACTCCCCTCTAGCCAGTGTTTGCAGTTCTCCCACCAGGGTCTGCTGAGGGTTGGAAGGGTGAAGGAGCCCAGTGTAGGCCCAGAATCTACCCGGGTCCACAGAGAGCATCCCATGGAGTCCCTGGGGTCAATGAGCTGGCCCGGCAAGGCCAAGGCAGCACAGAACTCTCTGGGACCTCCTGGAAGGGCACAGCATCCACACCCCGGAACCCCAGAACATGGAGACCTTGACCCAGACCTCAGCCACTTGCAAAAATTAACTTGAAATGAATCGTAGACCTAAAGGTTAAGACCCCAAACTATAAAAACTTCTCTTAAAGAGCAGGAAAAATTCTTTGTCACCCTGGGAAAGTTCTGTCAAATAGCACACAGAAACCCCAAGCTGGAAGGAGAGAGTACCCAGATGTTTGGCTTCATCAAAGGAAGTTGTTTAAAAACCTTCCGCTCTTCAAAAGACTCTGTGAGATCATGAAAGGGTTGGCCATGGATGGGGAGAAAACATTTGCAGAATCCATCTCACAAGGGTCTTGTATCCAGAGCATGCAAAAACTTTTGCTCCTCAATAAAAAGAAAACGACCCAATTTTCCAAAAATTGGGCAAAATGTTTAAACAGACAATCAAAAAAGATAATAAGATAAGCCTATTTTGTAAAGATGCCCAACAAATATCTTTAGACATAAGGGAAATGCAAAATAAAAATTAGAACGAAGCTGGGTATGGAGGTGCATGCCTGTAATCCCAAGGACTTGGGAGGCTGAAGCAGAAAGATCCCAAGTTTGTGGCCAATTTCGGCAATTTAGTGAGACCCTGTTTCAAAATGGAAAGGGCTGGGGATGGAGCTCAGCACCAATGCACCCCTGGGTTCAATCCCCAGGACCAAAACCAAACAAAAAAAGTGAAGTGAGGTACCAATAGGCAGTTATGAGATTAAAATCGGGAGGAGACACCCGTCTCTCCACTGTGGTAGCGCTGACGGTGACGGGCGCTGATCTACAGTTACCGAGCTGCGGGCCTAAGGAAGGGAGTTTCCCTAGATGCAGTCACAGCTCAATGAGGTGGCCTTACAAACCCCGTCCTGGGGCAGTGGCCCACTTGGTGCCATCCCTAGGAGCCTGTGTCTTCTTCTGCCTCTGCATTTCTCTTGCCTCCTCTGTTTCCCGCGTTTCTTCCTATTTAAGGTGGTCTGGGGGCCACATGTGGGTCAAGTGATGCCATCTTTGCTTTCTGCAGCCTCTTCGGGTTTCCAGGTTCCATTCGGACATGGTGGAAGTCGCCATCTTGGAGCATCATTTCTGGTTTTCCTTGCAGGAAGGACGCTCATCTACATGTTGGGGGTCAGGTACCTGTTGCCCTTGGGTATTGTTGCATGGAGGCCACCTCCTCCGGAAGCTCAGGAAGTTCCTTGTCTGGCCCTGTGATGCCTGAACACCTCCCGGGTGTCCCGTGTGGTGGTGAAGACTCTCCTTGCACCACAGGAGCACCCGCTTCAAGGCAGCTTTGTTTTCCACACCTGACTCTCTTAACACCCTAAGGAAGGATGTTGCCCCAACCAACAGTCATCTGAAAGGGTCTCATTCAAAGATATGCTTGCCCACGGTGGGAACATGAGACATGATCCTCTGCACCTCACACGGGATGCAGGATGAACTTTCTGGGGCAGCTTTTGATGTTGGAGAATTCTGAAGGTACAGGGAATTGAGGGGTGAAAAAGAGGAGGCCCAGCAGAAAGATCGCTTTACCACCCAGCGGCCCCCCAGAGCTGGTGCCTGATGGTCTGGGTCCATTCCTTGCAATAGAGCATGCGCCATTTGCTAGTGTATGTGACAGGTAGACGTGTTAGAGTCATCCAGAGCAAAAGAGATTAATCCAGCAGTTTGAAGGCTAAAGAACTCAGGGGTCTAAAATCTGGAAGGTGCCTCAAGAGATTATCTGGGTTGGAAAGACTTCAGATTTCCACAGGGAGGATGGGGATGGAGGACTCAGAGACCAGCAGCAAGTCAGCCAGGCTGGGAGACACTGGGCCCATCTCCAGCCCTGGCGCTGGTTCCATCTGCTCTGCGGTGCCCACACTTGACTTTCAGCTCAGTGCTCATTAAGCTCCACTTGTCTTACTGGCGTTGTCCTTTGGAGGTTTCAGAGCCTCAGCTCACCCTTCAGAACCATGGTTCTTGTTGGCCTGGAACTTCTGACTGACGGTCTGCCGGGTAAACTAGCTTTTACGGTAATGGCAACATTCGTGTTACAAATGGATCTCCGTGCTGCTCCCAGGGCCTCTTGTGTAATCCATCTCAGGACTTCGTCCTCCTAATGGCCAGTAGGTCTTTATAAAAACTCTGACCAAGAGGGGGAAGGAGTCTTCAGAGAAGACACGGTGACTGTGCTGATGAGGACCCTGGGTGTGAGAGAGGGGTCAGGCTGGCTCTTGGACACGTGGTGGCTGCTGGCTGCTCATACAACACAGGGTGCTCTTCCGAGGCCTCCAGGTTAAACCCCTCCATGTTTTGGAGAAGATAGAGAATTCCATGTCTTGAGCTCAATAGCGTCACGCTGCTGTAGTGTGAGTGGGACACTTGGGGGTGCCTCTGAGGAGACAATTGAACACTGAGGCTAGTGGTGAGGCCCCCGAGGGACGCAGCTGAGGCTGGGGCGAGACCTCTCCGTGCTGTTCTCTGGTCCCGGCAGTGGGCACATGTCTAAAGATGGCATCTGCTTTCCAGTGCTGGGTGTCCCCGGTTCCCACCGGTGCTGCACAGCCAAGGGGTGTTGGTTACCTAGGTGCTCCAGGACTCCACCAGCACAGCACGGAGCAGGCAGTGGGCAGGGACCCACAGACGGCCAGGAGTCATATGCCGGATGTAAGAAAAGTGCAGACACAGAACTCTGGTCAGTCCTGTGCCCACCCTGGCTAGCACGGTCTTTGTGTGTGTGTGTGTGTGTGTGTGTGTGTGTGTATGCGTACATGTGTGTGTGTACGTGTGTGTACACACTCACATGTGTGTGTTGGAACCTCTGAGTGACAGGGTGTGGATACAAAGAGAGTCCCTGTGTAGCCACAGCATTTCAGCACACCCTAAACTCTACCTCCAATTCCTGAAGATCACCTAAGGCCTGGGTCACATTCCAGTGTTCCCAGCTAGTCCAAAATTGTTCATTGCAGCTATTATCATTTTTAGAATCAGGATCCAAAGTTCCCCCACCCCTGCATTTGATTGTTTGCCAGACTGTTCTCTGAAGGGCCACTGAGGACCCAAGGGAAAGTTCAGGGACCAACCAGAAAGGAGAGGAGGGGCACAACACCAAAGCCCTGCCTAGAGGCAGTGTGTCCACGGAGGCCAGACTGCAGCTTCCAGGCTCTGGGACCTTCCCAGTGTGTGGCAAGGGCGCTTCTGAAGCATGGGCAAGACCGCAGCCACACCACCAAGGACCGGATCTGGCCTGTTTAGAGAGGGTGGAGCCCTGGTTCTGCCCCGGTGGCATTGGATTGGCTTCCTTTTGTGAATGAAGGAAAGGGGAAGTGTCTTCGTGTTCCCTCTCACCCCTGAGTGACAGATAGGCCCAACTTCGGCACAGCAGGTTTCTGTATCTTACAGTGAGATGCCAAGAGGGAAGGGCCTCCAGCCGCCCGGAGCACCTGCCCTGCCTAAAGGAAGGCAGAGGCAGTGTGGGCATGAGCCCCCTTAGGGGACTGGTGGGGGACAAGATTCCAGAGAGGGGCTGATAGAACAAGGTGTGATCCTCAGCACGATGCCCTCCCCTCCTGTTTTCAGACAGCATCTGCCATTCTGGTGGAAAGCGGGAAGACGAGCGGAAGAGACCACAGGAAGCTCTGCATGCTCTCCCAGACTAGAACAGCTCCCTGCCAAGAGCATGGCTTTCTCCTATCTTCACACAGTGTGACCCCTGAAGACAGACCTGCAGAGCCCCAGAAAAGGGATCAGGAACCCTTTGGGCCACCGGTGCCTTTCCTTCCTGCCACGGCTCTTCCTGAGCTGGAGATCCTAACAGCTTTGGCTCAGAAGGTCCCAGGACACCTAGGGATGACGGCAGCACACTTCAGTTCGAAGGATCACAGAATTCTAGAATCCTCAGACCACCTGATCTCAGCCTTCCCTTTAAAAGAGGAAGAGCTGAGGTACAAAGGGGACCACCTACCCGGGGGCTTCTGGGCTGGCTGGGAACAGAGGGTGGCCTCCAGCTCTTCCTCTCATGCCTTCCCACAACACACTGCTCTCTCCCAAGTGTGGGGCTCAGTTCTGCTTGTCTCCCAGTGGGACTCTGATGGCATAAGGCCATGAGATCTTGAGATGGTATGGATTTGTAAACCTGGAGAAAGGACTCAGGCAGAGGGCGCTTGGGGAAGGGACATTGATTCCCTGGCCATGAGCAACCAAGCAACCTCAAAGTCAAGGGCAAGGTTGGCCAAGTTCTGGGCAGAATCCTCAGGTCAATCCCACCCTGCCCTGCTCCAGGGGCTTGGGAACCTTTCTACGCAGCTGCTGCCCCGCCCCAGCCTAGCCTCCATCCTTGCTGAAATGTCTGCTAGACCAGCTTTCCTGACAGCCCTTCCAGTGACAAATTCCTCTTCTGACACTAAACTGATGATCATCTAACAGCCCTGGGCTGTTCTTTTTAATTGATGGGAACAACTCTCTGGAGTAGACCTCACAATGCATTTTAACACCATGCCAAAGGGAAGGGACAGATTCAATTTCAAGGGAATTATACCTTCCATTTCACGAGTGCAAACCAATATTCCAGGATCCTGAGATGCTATTGATCAACTGGGTCCCCTCAAACTCAGCCGCTCTTCACCTGAGGCCCTGGCCAGCAGCAGACAGTCCTCAGCTTGTAAGTACCTGAGACCACGTGGTTTCCAAGGTTCACCGAGTGCTCTGCCCCATATCTGTTGAGTCAACTTGGTCTTGACACTCTGGAGGTTCAGTCTCTGAACAGAAGAAAAGGACCCTTATTGAGTAGCTAGTGAAACCTGTCCTATTAATGACTGACACAATCCATTTTGATGCCAAAATCCACCAACGGAATCCACCAAAATGCTACCTAGGCTAAGATAATTTGTTATTTATTTCTTCGCCCACACAGAGGTACTGGGTTGTCACTAGGAATGGTGTTGGAGGCCCGAGAAGAAGACAAGACAGACCCCACGCCTTCTTCCTTTCTCCTGAAAGCACTTGTCCCTCCCAGAGAATCTGCCACCTTCCTTGGTTTCTTTCTTTGACACAGGAATCTCCCTTTTTTGTTCCTTGCCTCATTTTTGAATTTCAGCAGGAGGAAGAGTGTGCGCTAAGATCAGGGAGCGCGCCAGTGTTGGGAGCATGGGGCACTAATGAGCTAGAAATGTGGGTCAATCAGTGGGTGGAAGGGGCCGAACTCGCAGGCTGATTCCTCTACCTCGGAGAACAAAGGCCCTTCTTGAGTGTGATGAGGACCCGCTTCTCCAGGGAGGAGGATGTGATGGTGTGGGTTCCGGTAGCTCTGGCTCCCTGTCCCCCACAGGCCACGTGCCTTGCGGGCTCTAAGCCTGCATTCGGCCTGCTGTCCATCAGTGTGTTACCCACATGCCCCAGGTGGTCTGGGGGGGGCCCCGAGGGGCCACACAGAGAAGTCTATTTTCACCTAATGAGTTATTTATTTTAATGCACTTTAGTGGGGAAAATAGACCATCGGTGTGTGATTTCAAGGAAATTATTGTTTAGGATGCAACTTTAAAAACTGAATTGATCTAAAGTCAACCTCAGGGATTAAATCACCTTGGAGAAGTCCTGGTGTGAAATGACTGGAACCGGGCACTGCTATTTTGTTGCCCCCTGCAGCCCACCCAGCCCTCCCCAGCCCACGCCTTCTTTTGAACAGTGATCCTCTGAGGTCACTGGACCCCACCTCTAATGCGTGTCCTGTCTTCTCAGCTCTCCTCTCTCCCACTGCCAACCCACCCTGCCACCTGGAACAGGACCTGTCCACCTCGGTGCCCAGGAGCTTGACCACTGGGTGCAGGGGTGGCTGGGGTCCCTCGGTAACTAAGGGGAACCTGGAGCAGACCCTCCCTCAGCCGTGGCTTTAGGGAGAAGGGCAGGCCCTGAAACCAACAAAATGACCAAAGCATTTTGCCCGGTGGAGGAGAAAATGGCTCTCTCTGTTTGTCTTCAATTGCCAGGATAAGAAAAATCAAAGCAAAGCAAAAGGAAATTGCTGCTCGGCAGAGAGTCTGCAGGAGGCCTGAGGATTTGGCCGTTAGCACACACCGCCTGCCCAGAGGGGACGCTGCGAGAGGGGCCTTCTGAAAGGCTGCGATGCTGCCGCCCTGGGCCCCTGGAGGTGACTTGCCCCTGTGGTCTTGAAACAGGGACATTAAACTGATCCCTCTGCCACCCAGGAGCCAACAGGAAAATGGATTTCTCCCCTTGGAACTGCGGTGTAATGGAAGTGCCTTTTTGTCTGATGCGTTTAGAGTTTAGATTTGGAATCGTGCTCTGGGTTGAAATCCTGAGCCGCATGGAGGTTGCAGAAGGGACCCTCCCGATCTGCAGAACACAGACACCCCATCAGGAAGGGCGCCTTTGATTGGACCCCGGTTCCCTGCGAGCGGTTCCGGCGTTATTTATTTTAAATGGCTTTTCTGCCTTTCAGTTTTTGAGATTTTTCAGAAAACATGACTTCCCCAAAGGGCCAGGTGGCTCAGGGAAAACGGCCTTCCATTTTTTATCGGTCACGAAACAAATACAATATCTTTCTAAAGTTGTGACTTGAAATTGGACTGGATTTTCTCTTTTCCTCGGTTTCATCACTTGGCCGTCAACTGCTAAGCGAATGTCGCGTCCTCCGGCCATTTGGACGCAGGGTGTGATGTATAGATTGACCTTCCTAATTGGGGGCGCGCTGTCTGAATTAGCGACAAGACTGAATTATGGTGCTTTTAAGAAAGATATTCCATTTTAGTACTTTCAAATTCATGAAACCATTAGGACCGCTCTCCCAAGGCATTGCTCAGGGAGGTCTCTCTGGGGACTCGGAGCCTTGTTAGCTTACGTGCTGAGTGGACTTGGAGACAGGGGAAAACAGCATATTATTTTAAGTCTATGATAGATTTCCTTTTCAGATTTTATTTGAACTAATTAATTTGCCCACAGGAATCATTTTGTGGGATGAGGGGGGTAATAACCACCCAGCGAGCTGGTTCTGACTCCTTTGGGGACAAGCAAGATCATTCCAGTCCAGCTCCAGTGGGCAGGACCTCAGCCTGGCTCCCAGGAGAAGCAGATGATAGATTTTGATCCCGTCTCTGTCCAGACAATCTCAGCACAACGGAAAACGAGGAAGAGAGGAGACAGGGGGCAGCCTCGGGTGACATATCCCTCCCTCAAGAGGGAGGCGGGAGAATGACCTCAGGTCCTTGGAGCTCAGCCCTCCAGAGCTACAACAGGTGGGGGCCAGGTGTGCCAGCTGACCCTGCCCAGCCAAGACACCCCACGATCAGCCCATGCTCTGGGAGGTGTCTGCTGTTCACCTGATGAGGGTGATGGCCAGGACGCAAACAGCGGCTCATGCTTGCTACTCAAGTCCAGGACCATTGGAAACAGAAAGCCTCGGGGCCGGGCAGCTCAGCGGTAGGGCACTACCTAGCAATCTTGAAGGCCTGGTCTGAGATCCAGCACCATACGAGCAAAATCCAGAAAGAAAAAGCTCAGCATATGCCCCGCATGACAGTAGAGTGGTGGGACCCCCTGTCCGTCGGGCGGCCCTCTGTTGGTACCATTAACTACACCCATGTTGTGCTCTGAGCACCTGCAGCCAAGAAGGCCTGGGGTTGAGGCTGCGGCTAATGAGGTGGGTGAACGGTGAGGGAAACGGACGTTGCAGGTGTCTGTGTGAAATATCAGTGCTGACACACCATCCCAGTCCAGCTGGGGTCAGAGGTAAAGCTCTCTGGACATCGATCACTTCCATGGTCAAATGTGCCAGAAAAGAGGGAGCCTGAGGCAGAGAGTCACGTGCCCAGCAGGTGACAGGGACACTGAACACATTTCAGGTGAGACGTGCCCTGTACTGGGGCTGTGGGCAAGAGGCTGTGCATTCCAATCTTCCTTTGAGTGTCTTTTCAAGAGACCCAGGATGACAATTACAGAGAAGAGATTGAAGAAGTGAGGCTGGAGTGAACCGCCGTAGACCAAAATCCAAAACACTTTGTTTTGATTAGGACCCAGGCAGCAATGTCCACGCAGATGACACCTGCTGGGGCTTGAGTGGCAGTGGGTTGCCCCTCCCTCAGAAGAGTTCTATACCAAAGGGAAAATGTGCTCACCGTCAATTTGTGTGCCAAAGGCATGACTGAATGTGCACACAGTAGGTCAGACTTTGCAGGACGGTAGGCCCAGGGCAAAGATTTAGCCTGGGTTTATCTGGATTCCTGGTGACCATCTGGTGACAAATGGCAGCCTTTGCTGAGGAGACCTGCCATCACAGTGCTTGTTCCCTGGGACAGGAGTGACATTGGGGGATGCCTCCCCACTAAGGAGGTGCTGGTGCTCCTACCTGAGGGCCCAGGGCAGCGGGTGGGATGCTGAGGAAGGAGCCAAATGCCCTTCTGTAGTCATGGACACCAGCAAAGCCAAGCGAGCAGTGGGGCTGGTCTGGAGATGCCACTCCATCTTGCAGGCATTGCAGGCAGAGTGATGGGAAGAAGCAGATCAGGCCTCTTCACTCTGCATCTGCCCATGTCTGTGCCCTTCTTGTTGCTTAGGGTTCTTTCCTAAGTGTGCACAGTTGAAAGTGATTACTCACAAAAAACCTTGAGGGAAGAGAAAGAATTCCATATGTTATTACTCTCTGCTCCTGTCTTAAGGGATCCATTTGAAAAAAATTTTTTTGTACATTTTTGGCAAAGCCAGAACTACTTAAGGCAGACATGAGGAAGGCTGTCACCCTGCTTTAGCCCTTTATCCCAAACAGCACTGACTTTTCCGGGAATAAGGGGAGAGATCATCCAGCAAAATTCCGTTTAGGGTTGACTTGGATGTTCCGATGTCTAGATGCAACTTTAAACATCTTTTAAATTCACAAACCACTCCTAAGAGCTTTTCTTTTCTAAAAGGAAATTACTTGGAACAAATATGACATCGATTTTCCATCTCCCTTGATTAGTCTCATTTGGTCTGATTTTTATTATTTAAGGCTTACCGACAACGAGAATATACAGTTAGCGATGGTTCTAATTAGATTTTGTGACCTTTAAGAAAGCAAAGGAGGCTCAGGGCCCGACGGTGTCTGAACCTGCCAAGGAACCGGGCAGGGATTTACGACTCTCTCCCTACAGCACATGATGCTTGGACAAATAGCTCTGCGTCTGCTCTGGGGACGGGGAGGCAGGACCCGGGAGGACGGCAGACGTGTGAGAGGAAGAGGGCGAACAGCGGCGCCGCGGTGGAGGTGCTGGCGGCCCCAAGTGGGGTTTGTGTGGCCACTTTGATCAACAGATGGTCAAATCAGGAACACTGGCGTCAAACAGCTCTGACTTTTGAGGAGGTCCATTAACAACAAGTGGGCTGTGTAGGCGCGATGAGGTCATGGATGTGCATAGGAAGCACAGGGCGGCTCTCTGTGGCCGTGAAGCGGGGGCACTGTGGAGGGGGTCTGCAGGCCTGGACAATGGGACGTTTGCTGAAGGGGCGACTTGTTGGTCGGACGCACGGGGGGGAGTGCACTTTCCAAGCCTGCTTTCTATAATGGCTGAGCTTTGGAACACACTGACCGACCCGGAGAGAGATAAATATGTGGTCTGTCGGGAGGCCAATCTCCTGAGTGAGGCATTCACTGGAGAGAAGCCGGGGCCCTGACAAATCGTCACCAGAAGCCAATACAAATTGGAAAGGCTTTCCTCTTCGCGCGGACCTGCTTCCCTAGCGTCTGGAATGACCATCAGGTGATTCAGCGTTAATGCCTGGAGTGTGCCCGCGGCCCCCGAAAAGTGCCCCCGATGCTATATGTGTTTAAGGCAGATCATAATTTCCACGGCCCCATCAACACGCCCGCCTCGGACACACAGACCCCATGGGGATGTAACGACCATTTACAGAAATGTAAATTGAAAGCAGACGGGCTTTTCCGATGGACGTCTATTTTATTTTCCTTTGGTGTGATTCAGGAGGTGAGAGGCAGGCAGCTCCCAAGTGCAGAGGAGGCCGAGGCAGAGGATTCAGGCGAACCCGGTTTGCACAGAGGCTCTGCCGTCGCCCAACCAAAGAAACCTACGAAAGAAGTGTTGGGACTCGGGCAGACACTCGGCCACCCTCACGCAGGGAAATGGGCAGACGCTGCTCAGAGAGCTCATAATTAAAGCCCTACTCTAAATCAGAAGGTGCTGGACCCTCCGATGGCGTCCACTGAATTTCTGCTGATGTCACGTAGGAAAGGGATTTCTCCCAGGGACCACGTAGCTCCGGGCCTTCTCCACGTGACCTAGAAGCTTTGATTCTCAGAAGAGGGGGGATGTAGGGCTGAGTGGCCCCTGGTGACCTCAGCGCGCTTCTACCACTTGAAAATCCACAAGGAGGGTGCTGCCCGAAGCTGACTCCCTGGGCTCAGGAGGGACAGGCATGCACCCACACTGAGATGACAGCCAGCACCGTGTGGCTGGTGCTCGTGGAGGGCTGACTGCAGGCTGGGCACAGCCATGACGCCATCCCCATTAAAGATGGTGACGGAGAGTCTGAGAACTTGCCCAAGGCCCCGCGGCCATGCGGTGCTGGCTCCTGAATGACACTGGACTGCCCCATCTCAGCATGAGACCTGCCCAGACCGACACCCTCCTTCCTCCCCAGCACCCCACCCCGAGGCTGGCCAGCTCCTCCAGGGACTTCCCCACCCGCGAGCCCTCCCGCCTCGCCAGCTGGTGTCTCTGTCTGCAAAGGGAGGGGCTTGAGGACCTGAGATCACGGGGTTGAGCCCTACGTCCTCACCAGGGCGCCGTGCGGAGCAGGTGCTCGGCCAGTGCTGGCTACTTCTTATGGGAACCCTAACACCTTCTCCAGGTATGGAGGGGTGGGACAGTGCACCCCACTCAGACCACAGGGACGGGCCCCTCCTCCATTCCACCTGGCGCCCAGCTGCTGACTTCCCAGTACCCAGCCCTGGGGGGCTCCTCACACGCACTCCTTGGCATTATGGGCGACTGGATGGACTTTATTCACTCTATTCTTTAGCTCTAGGTGGTGAGTTAACAAAAAGGGCGGGCCATGGGGTCGGGGCATCGGCTTGGTTGTTCTCATGGACTAAGAGGCTGGTTGGGTTCCATGAGCCACCCAGTATCCCCCCGGCCACCCAGAGAGGTTCTGCTCTCTCCCCGCAGCGAGCACAGCCCGGAGGTCCCTCCGAGGGCTCCGTTCTTCTGGGTGTAGGGCAGGCGATGCTGGGTAACGCCGTGGAGGCCCTGGCTGAGCTGCGCAGCGGGAGTGCCAGTGTCGTGGTGGCCTTACAGGAGGCACGGGGCCTGTGGGGCAGCGGCCTCGCAGTGCCGGAGATGGTTCCCGATGATATCAATTTCTTTTAATTATTCCATTCCGACAACTTCGAAAGCCACTCTGTAAGCTGACCGGTGATTTATGCCTGCATTAGCTCCCGCGGTGGTTGCTGACAGCCTCCGCCGCTCCCGGCCTCCCCGTCGCCGCACACCCGTGCCCGCAGGCTCCGACTGCAGTCTATGGGAGTCACCGGCTTGGCCACCTGTGTCCTGAATTCCCAGGGAAGCCTTTGGGATGAGAGCGGAGGTCCCTTGGGGATCCTGGCTTGTGCCTGGAGACACGGGCTGTACAGACGTGTTGGAGCTGCTTCCTGTCATGGGAAGCAGCATCGCCAGGGTCCCTTCCCTCCCTCTTTCCCTTATATACCCCTAACTCCCCCCACCTTAAAATTGTAAAGACATGAAATTTCCCTGTGGGGGAGAAAGGCCACACCAGGAGCAGTCTGGGACACTGCCGTTCTTGTTGCCGGAGACCCTGCCGTCAGCCTTTACCATGCGGAAGACAGACCACAGCAACCAGGTAGCAAAGGGTTACCTGGAACTTGACAGCCACTCCAGGAGGACACCTGACTGCCTGGTGAAGTAGAAAAAGAAATGACTGGAAGATCAACCAGAAACACAGACAGCTTGGGCCGGAGCCCCTCCGGGCCCCAGTTAGAGCTGGAGGGCCCCCTGACAGTGGGGCAGCTCACCTGCAGCCCAGAGGAGACCCCCTGCCTGGATGGGACAGGTGAAAAGAGCACCCCATGAAATCTCAGTCTTTCTGAAGGTCAAGACTGTGTTTTGTGGGCCAAGGACGTTTATAGAGCTGTAAAAAGGCTCATTTTTGCTAATGCCATGAAATTATATTCTGAGCCGAATCACAGTGGCCCACGGCAGGTACAGAAGTCATTTTCCTTGAGTGTGAAACCTGGCTTTTAAAGAAGTTGGAGGTGGCCCTGGTTGATGTTGACAGGGTCCCTTTTTCTGTACAATTTAAGTGATCAAAGGGGAGCTGTGACTTTGTAAAATGTGTCCCTCAAAAGAAGTCACCTGGTAGGGGTAAATGAAGCAGGCCTCACATGGCCACCTGGGGGAATTGAGAGAGCAGGAGAGATGCTGGGCAGGTCGCCTGTCATTCTACCCCCTGCACTGTGCATGCTGCTCTTGTCTTAGTCCCTGAGGGCAGAAGCAAAGGGGCAGCCCTGTGGCCAGGAGCCCATGCCCACCTTCTGTTGGGTGAGGTGCCCAGAGGGTCTGCACGATCAGTAACCCCAAGAGGTAGGTGACAGCATTGTCCCCATTTCAGACTCGGGGAAACCAAGGCCAGACAGCTGTCCAACCTCACCCCACCTCCCCCTCCATGTTCTGAAGCCTCAGTGCTGCTGTGGGCACGGGTGTCCACATGCCTCGGACCCAGTCCCAAGCCACCCTGCTGCCCCAGAGGCCACTGTCTGGTGCCAAGGCCACCTCTGCCCTGCAGACCCAACTCAGTGCTGCTCAAACTCACTTCTGCTGGGGCCCAGGAGGCACTTCTGCGGCTGTTCCTGAGGCTCTTGGTCCAGAGTTGAGCCCCAGCTGGGCCCCCACTGGGGCAGCCACATGCCTTACTTCCTCCACCCCAGGAGCATGAGCCCTGGAGAAAGACCATTGTCCACCTCCTTTCCCCGGGCCTGTCACCTGAACCCCCTCACCTCCCAGGAGAGCTGGATTCTTGTGGGAGGCGCAGCCCTCCTATCGACCTCGTCTGTCCCAGGCTGTCTGTCCCCTCCCTGAGCTTCCCCTGTCAGCCAGTACCCTCTCTTCCATTCCTTCCAGCCCCCCAGTGGGCTGGCGTCCTCCTGAGCCTCATCAAGTCACCCAGAACCCACCTTTTCGGGTGAAAGGGCAGGATAGGCTCATGCTGGGCCTCCCTCCTACTCCTCCTTAACTGCCCAGTGACCCAGGGCAGACTTCCAGTGGGACTGCTCTGGAGGACACGGGCTGAACCCACAGCCTCCTTTCCACCCTTTCTCTTTGACCTCTAATCAGCTGTCCTCACTCCTCCCTGTGTCTCTCTCTGAGTTCTGGCACCACCTGCCTGGTTTCTCTCCCTGTGTGGATACTGGGTTTGAGGCCTGATGGCTTAGGAGCTCTCTCCCTGGGCACACCTAGCTTGGCATCGCCTCCCCTCCAGCTGCCCTGCACCCCCTGTGCTCCCAGAGTGGCCTTTGCTGGCCCAAGTCCTTGTTCTAAGCCTCACAGGAAATCTTATCAGCCCTCGGATCCTACTGCAGAGCCCAGGGTCGTAGGGAGCACCTGTCTTTTAGCAGTCACGCCCAGACACTGCATGCCCGCCTCTGTCATGGCATGGCTCTGGATCCAGACCCTTATTATCCCTGTCTGATGAGTAAGTCCTCCCTACCTCCACCCCTCCCCATCCACTCTGCCCCTCACATTGACCCTAGCTCATCCCACACCTGTCCTTGCCACCCTTTTGTAACCCTCCAGTGGCTATGCCGATGCCTTGCAGATGGATTCTCCACCCTTAGCCTGATGGAGGCCCTTGGTAAACTGACAGGCTTTCCAGGTCCCTGAGTTCCCATGCTCCTTGACCTGCCCGTGATGGAACTTGGACCTGGCATGCGGTGCTCCAGGCTTCCCTGCCTGCAGGATTTCCACTCATCTGGAGACCCAGTCTAGCCTTCAGCCCGAAGCTGTCTCCGACATATCCCACTCTCAAAGTGACTCAGCCCTAGGTGCTGGGGCCCTGACTCTGCCTTCTCTGGGGCTTCTCCATTCTCCCCGCCTGTGGCCATATGAGGATCCCTCTTTGGGTCTCTGCAGTCTAACCCAAGGTCTAGTACACAGCAGGCTCAGTCTCTGCTGGTAGACTTGCTAAACAAATCAATGCAGTCTTCATTGATCATGTGGGAATAAATCTTAGGCCATCCCTAATGACTGCAAAATCCAGATGGGAAGACTCTGGAATCAAAATTCATGAGGTCTTTTTAAAAAATTTAGAATGCTCTTTGATGCAAATGTAATCGATTGGTCATCAAAGGTTTTAAAAAATGATGTCCTTGAGGTCCAGGGAGGTCACGGAGATGGTAATGCACAGTTTCTGTGGGCTGACCAGGGCGGGTAGACACAGGGAGGAGGATGGGAAGGGCCGGCCTGGGAAAGAGGCCTGCAATGGCGGCAGACCGTGGGCTGGCAAGGTCAAGTGGCCGCCAACACCTACCACATCCCATCTGCTCTACCCTGGCCACTCGGAGAACCAGGAAAACTGCATCTCCAGTGGCACAACTCCCTTCAAGGTGTTGCCAACTAGCAATCTGTTCCTTAAAAGGCGAGAATGATCTGGAACCCAGCTTCGGCACCAGCACATTTTTCTTGTTCAATTCGGCAGCCCAAATTGCTGTACTTGGGTTAGCAAGTTAAGCTAAAAGGTGTAATGCTAGACACTCTAGGAGAGAAAGCAATTGGTTCTTTGAATTTGATTACTTGTTTGAAAATACTTTACTCAATAGAGAAATTGTGAGCAATTGAGCTTTTTTGCAAATCACATATATTTTTTTAAATGCATCTAGGGAGTGCCCGTTAAATGGAAAACCTTGTGGCTGAGTACTTGGGGAAAGTGAAAAATTGCTCCCTGTGCAGAGTTTGGAAAAATGGATTTTTTTTAACCTACTGGTTTTTCTCAAGGTCCCATCCAAGGCTGGCAGCTGGCCTCTCCCAGGCTCGGGACAGTCTCCTCCTCCCCTCAGGAAGCCTCTGGATCCTGAGCTGGAGTGGTCCCCTGGCAGGAAGCCTGTCGCACCCAGTGCGGCTGCTTTGCCTGTACCAGGGAGCCACAGCCAGGTCTAGCCGCTCCGCCACTCAGCAGTCCCTCTGGGCCTGGGTCCTCTCAGTGGCTTTCCCCATCTCATCTTTTTTGGATTATGCTTTCTGTCCCAAGGCCTTCAGAATGATTTTGGGCTCGGAGGGAGGTGACACCAGGAAATGCAGCTAAGCCCAATTCCTGCCAGCAGCCCAGGGCCTCTGCCCACCACCGTCCCTGCTGCCCACACGCCTGCAGCACATTGTGAGGATACCTGGCAACGTGTCCAGCGTTAGGACAAGGGACTGATGTGCCAGAGGAGCCACGGAGCAGGAGCCTTAATGCTTTGACCTCCAGCACCCAAACTCTCGATTGTGGAAAGTGATCTTGCACATAGTAGGTACCTCCCAGTGACTCTGGCAATGGGTGTTTCTTTCTGTAACTTCTATTTTCTTTCTTTTGTTTTATTTCTGTGTTGAGGTAGTACCTCACCGCCTGCTCTGGAGCTTTCTGACTTCCATGCAACAGCCTGTCCAAGGACGAATCAGAGCAAAAGTGAGGTCCCAGGCGTTGGCTCCTTCTCTGGTCACACCATTTTCACGAGGCTGTCACCACCCTCCCTTGCTCCTAAGGGGCTCTGACTGGGAGGAGAAAAGCCTCCTGGCTCTGGGTCCTTCTTCAGGATCACCAAAAGTGCCCCTGGGGACAGGCGATGGCGGCTGCGTCTGATCCGTCTGGCTCCTTCTGAGTTCAGATACTCGGCATCACAGTAGCTAAAAAGAAAGATCTGTCAGAAAAAACACCACCAACAGCAATAACTGCCATTAGAAAGAAGATTTTAATCTACTGGAAGTAATTCACATTGAAGTCTATGCTGCATTTTTTTATACAAGTAGATTCTCCTAATTACAAATGAAACAGGCCTATTTTGATTTACTGCTTATACCCGAGTCCAATAAAATTTGATTTCCCTGAAAGCATTTCTAAAACTTGACTTTTAGTTCATATCACCATACAGCAGAGGGTTGCATCTAGAGTCCATGGGCTCTGTCTCCCTTCACATCCTCCATCCTGTGTAGGGCCCCTTTGGAGGCCAGCCCAGGCATTGTCCCAGACTACAAAGAAAGGCAGACTGGAGTTACATTTCTGGCCTCCAGGTTCCTCTACATCAGGAAAGAACACTGAGGTATACACATGGCCTCTTCTCAGTTGGTGTTCTTGGCGGTCATTACCAGCCCACCCAGGTCCTCTTCCCAAGAGACTGGGCGACACTCAGAGTCTTGCCCAATTCCTACTGAATCCAAGTTTGCTCTCAGGGTGGGACCCACCTGTTCTCTTTGCCCCAGCCTTTGAGGCTCCCATCTCCATCTGCAGGGGAGCTTTTAAGGTACACTACACACAGGTTTGACAGAGAACCACAGGCACCAGGGTCTACGTGGGTCCTTGCCAAAGGAATCGTTTGGAACTGTGGAGCTGGAGTTTCAACAGTCGAGAGAGCTGTGGCTTCCGTGATAGGACTCTTACTTAGATGGCCGGCCCTCCTCAGTTCACATTGTCTAGAAAAATAGGTCTTTCTGCTTAAAATATAGAGAGAGTAAGTTGGAAGGACCATTTAGTCCAACTCTAATTTTACAGACAGGCAAACCAAGAAGGCCTGGGTCTGAAGCAAAATGGCAGACTCAGGCCCCACACTGGCCCCTCCTGCACATTGAAACAAGGATGCCCCACAGATCAGTCCATACTCACTCTCAGTGTTCCTGGGTGTGCATGGCCACACTGCCCTACTCAGGCTGGGGGTTCCTCCCCTTTTCTACTCACTCCAGTCTTGGAGCCTCCGAATGGCTTCCAGACAGAAGCAGCAGCAGCCAGCTCTGAGGTCTCTTAGGCACCAGGCTGCTTATCTGGCAGCAGAACTTGTGCTTCTGAACTCTGTGAAATGGGAGCAGCTCTGCCTCCCCAAAACGGCAGTCAAGCGACTCTGCATACGTCTGCACAAGCAGCAGTTCACTCCTTGGGCTTGGAAAGCCTCCACTCTCCCTAAAGTTTGATAATCTATCAACATTAAAAGGATGGGAACTTTGGATAACCTTTTCCTCTTGCCAAAAGAAACAAAGCCATTTTTGAGCACTTTCAGCATAAAAAGACAATCTCTTAGAATCACTACCCAGTGAGTCACTTGTGAAAGGGGGCTGGCTGGGAGAGCCATCTTAATCTGCCTGCCATGCATCAAATTGATTTAGCAGGCAACAAATGTCAGGAGAAACTAGAAAGGGAGTAATTACTCAAAGAAATTAGAAAAGGTTGACCAGTCTTCAGCAGCATCATATAGGGCCAGCTTATGTATTCATGGTGGTTTCTGAGGTTTTATTTTCCTTTAATCTCTGCCAGTGACCCAACAATCCCTTATATTTGTGAAACACATCAGCATAAACAGAAGCACTTTCCTGAGCACTGACTTGTATTAGGAGTGTGCACGGGTGTATGGTCATTGACTTTTGCAGTGACTCGTCCTGTGCTCTCTCTTCTTTAGGCCACTGTCGTGTTTGAATATTTTTCGCAGTTTGGATTCTTTCCCTGGACTGCAAAGTGATGTGCTGGCAACATAGGGAAAATCCATTTTCTCTGCTGCATATAACCAAGATCCAAAAAGAGGGTGGCTATGTCCTCTGTATCCCGACCATTGCCCATGCTGGCCTTCCTTTGCTCCACCAGGAGGTACAGCAACCCCAAAGAGGGAACCAAGAATTTTACATTCATGCCCTCTGAGACAACATTTACTAGTTCTTGATCATTTTTAATTATAGTGAGAGGTTGGAACAACTATCCCCATTGTCCAGATGTGGAAACTGAGATTTCCTATTGCTGCTAGAGGCTCTTCCTTGCCCAGGGACATCACATGGAAAGAAACTGGCAAATAAATATGTCCATGCTGTTTTGCTCTCTGTTGGAGGGTTATTAGCCTGTTTTTCATTACCATAATGAAATGCCTGAGGCTGGGTGCCTTTCTAAGTGAAGACCAAATAGTTCTGAAGATGTGCCCTTCTCCCCGCATCCTCTGCCAGCCTCAGGGACTGCTTCTTCTCCTCTTGCCCCATAATGCAGAAATCTGTCCTACATCAAATCTTTCCCAGATCTGCTGCATACTCCTTTGCTACTCTCTCCTGCTTCCTTTCCATGGAAGGCTGGAGGGGCCATGATCTAGGCTGAGACTCCAGGTGTCAGTTTGTCCACTGCCATCTCACAGACAACTATGGGTCAAATTAATTTAGCAGGCAACCAATGTCAGGAGAAACTAAAGTGGGAGTAATCACTCAAAGAAATTTGGAAAGGTTGACAAGTCTTCCTAAGTATCACATGGGAGTTCTCTCTCTCTTCTGAAAGGTAGCCCGCAGAGGGTCGGCTCCTGGCCAGGTCCTGCTCATCTGGCTTGCTCCTGTCCTCTTGCTTTTGCTAAGCACTCACTGGCCACTCATCTGCTCAAGTGCAGTTCTAGGTATTAGAAATGTCCAGTGAATGCCACCAACCTGCTCTGAGGGCACAGGCATCCAGGACTGGAGTGGACAATCTCAAGATTAAGAACAGAGAGTGATCACACACATCTTCTACCCTGTTCACTTCTTGTGGCCACTGGTTTTACAGTGACTTCTGGTCACCGCATTTTGGAATATTGCTAGAGCCTTTGCTAACTACCAGGCCACTTGGCAGGGGCTCTGTGGCAGGCAGAGAAGGAGGAAGCCTGGTTCTATGGAGCCCCCAGGCCCACTACCACCTATCAGCCCCTCTGCTTTGCAAGGTCTGCCTCCAAAAGGGGTGTCAGGGACTCAGGCTGGCCTGGGGAGGCTGTGCATACTTCCTCCCACCTGTGGGCTCCAGTACCTCCCATCCCCAACAACAAGCTGGCTTAGGGAAAGGCGTGAGTTGGCGGGAAGCTCTGTAGGGATGGTGGTGTTAGGCAGATATCCCTCAGGCCACTTCTCACTTCCTGCCTCCTTCCTCCAGGGCTTGGAGCTATGGGAGCAGCTGCTGCCTGACCAGGTTCATTGCAAGGGAATGATAAAAAGCCAGGAGGCAGAGAAGAAAAGCAAGCAGAGTGGCTTCAGGTGGTGACCACCTAGCAAGGCAGGCCTAGCTGAATCCCCACTCCCTGGAGCTGCAGTTTAACTGCCAGCCCATTCCAGGCACTCTGGGAGGGCAGAGGTGCAGGGCACAGAGACAGGCTGAACCCACTTGGCCTGGGCCCCAACACCCCAAGATCTGGTCCAAAGAGGAGACGACCATTATTCTCAAATGAACTGCAGAGCCTGCGAAAGTGCAGGCCTTTGAGGTCCCCAGATCTCTGCACTGGGAGACGATCTGTGGTCCTTGTTCTTAAGTCTCCCAGACACTCCCTCCAGACCCATTCATGGCTGCTAGTCCCCACCCCATAAGGCCTTCCTTTCTGGGGTTCTAGAACTTGCATTTTGGGATCAAGGACTCTATAGAGCAAGTCGCTAGCCTGGACCCAGACATTGACGGATAATACACGGAGCCAGTTTCCTTCCTCCCAGCCGAGGGTGGAGGGAGGGGGACCATCTAGGGGAGAGCAGGGTGGTCCCAACTAAAATACCTTCCAGAAAAAAAGTCAAGGGGAGGCCTATATCATTGTGTCTTACCAGGGGTTCCCAAGACCCAGGATCCGGAGAAGATGGAGACTACTCAGGAAATTCCCATTCAACTAAAAGCAATTCAGCAAAAGGAACTGAAGAAACAGCTGGAGAAAGCCAGGAAGCTGGTCGTTAAAGGGTAATTAAGAGACCCTCATTCAGTAGCAATGGGCTGGGAGAGCCAGGGAGGAAGCTGAGGAGGTGGTAGGCCCCCAACCCCCGCTTGCTCAGACAAACTCAGCGGCATGCAAAGCTGGCGTGGATGGATGGGTCCATGTGATCCTGCAGGGAAGGCCTGGGTCCACATCATGGGACTAGAGCTGGCCCACATGGGAGCCATGTCCTACTCGCTGGTCTGTACCTGGGGCTGTGGGAGATCTTGGATCTTTGCTTTTGCCCAGGAATTTTTCACTCCATGCATTGGTCTCTCCTTTTATTTACCCAATCCTTCATCCACCCAACAACTTTGTCTCTCCACAACCACGCCTCCTTCCATCTTTTCTGCTCCACTTCTTCCATTCTTCCTTACCCCTTCATACCATTCATCATCTCTTGGTCCAATCACCCTTCCTTCCTTTTTTCATCCACTCATCCATCTATCCATAAACCCGTCCATCCATGCATCAGCCACCCACCTAACCATCCATCTGTCCATCCATCCACCCACTCCTCCTCCTGCCCATTGATAGGATCCACTCTCTATCGCAGATGACGAAGCATGTCCCTCGTGCTTCTCAGACAACTGCTGCTTCCCATCTACAGTATATCCCCTCACAGTCATCCTGTGACAGGGTCAGGCTGGGGCTCAGGACCACTATTTGGTAGGTGAAAAATCTGAGACTCAGAAGTAGAGGGTTTGCTGATCATCACAGATTGAACCCCCAAGTCCCGTACCTGTCCTGTGCACCACTCTCTTCTCTGGTCTGCACCTGTCTTGCCTTGGGTGAGACCCTCAAGAGTTTGTGGTTGAGCTGGAGCCAGATCAATCAGCCACGGCAGCCAGTGCTCATGGAGGTGGAGATTCAGGTGTGGACCAGGGGAACCTACCATTCACCTGAAGACCTAGAGTAGCTTCCCCCTGTGTTCTTTGCAGGTACAGATTTGGGGGAAGTGGACATGTGTGCTGTCCCCAGTTACCCCATCTATCAAACCAGAGAGTCAGCCACCACAGCACCCCAGATCCTTCCAACTGGCACTGAGGTATGTTCCAATAGGAGGGTGGCCACAATCCTCCCCTGTCCTTACAGGACCCTGCAGAACTGACACCCACCCACCCACCTACCCACCAGTTCTTCCACAGTCACTCACCCCAGCCAACCAGGGTGCCTAGCTGCCTGGCCTCTGGTTCCTGGGGTAGGTGCTGGGGTTTTGCATGCTCTCTGCAACAGGCAGTAGGCCTTTGGAGTGAGTGAGCAGCCTTGGCCCTCACGTCTCTCTTCAAAGTGCCAAGCTCAGCACTTTGTTTCCTGGGAACCACTGCCCAGGACTCTGGATTCATGGAAATGCAATTTCCCTCTGCTGCTGGGGGTGGGGCGGCCATCAGTTATCCCTAATAACTGGGCAGACGACAGCATAGCACTGCCCTCGGCCGTCTTAATAGCACAGAGTGGTCACTCTCTCTCTTCTTAGAATAGCAATTCCACTGACTCCATTACCGAAATGGCTCCTGCCGTCCGTGCCCTGTCCAAGTTGCCATGTCGCTGTTTTATTGCTTCTCTGAAAATCTACTAATTAAGGTGAAAGCCGGATACAAACAGGGCGGGGGCTGTGGTGCAAAGGACAGATCCTTCACCAGGCTGGCCGAGGGGCCTGCTGCCACCACCGCTCTCTGTCTAGGGCTTCGTCCTCCTGTGAGGACTGGCAAGGCCTGGGCCCTGCCCACGGGAACTCGGATGCCCGTAAGCCTAGGTGGGGCTGGAAGGAAGGACCCTCCCTCTGGCCTGTGCTCAGTGGCTGGGGAGGGGCAGTGGCAGGGACTGACGGGGCCCTCCAGCCCGGGCCTCAGGAGCAGTCCTGCCTGTGGGGAAGTGTCCCAGGCAGCCCCAGCCCTCCAGAGACTGAGCATGGAGCCATACACAGGACAGGTGTGGGGCCAGCAAGCCTCCCCCCTGGCCAGAGACCTGGGGTGCCAGGTAGATGACCATCCCTGGGGCAGGGCGGAAGTCAGGAGGGCTTTCTGGAGTCAGAAGACATTAGAACGAAGCCCTGAAGGCCAAGTCAAGGAGAGGCAGAGGCAGAGACAAGACAGAAACCCTGGGAAAGACTGAGCAGACACGCAGGGAGTCCTCAGGGGCGTGGGGGGCGAGGAGAGCCCCTGCTGCTAGGAGGGCCTCAGGCCTCACCCTCACTGCTCTCCAGGAGGAGAGATGGCCACCAGCTAGCAGGGGCTCAGCTCTCCTGGGCCCTGCCTCCTGCTGCCTCCCAGGACCAGGTCTCCCTGACCCTCCGAAGAATATTTAGGGCTAATCTCAGTTGAGAGGGTGGGATTTGACCCTGCCCTGTAGCCTCGGCCCCTTTGTCTTGCACGGATGAGGGAAGAACAGAAACTCACCTTTTCTGTTAAGTTGAGGCCACCTGCAAATCAGATCTTGAGGGAAGTGGCAGTTTTATTCTTTTCTTCCTTTCACCCCTAAATGACAATTATTCTTGGTAGAATAACCCAGTTTTTCTCTTGTCTTTGGGGTCCCAAACAGGTGAGTGTGGAAGCCCTCCCCACCCCGCCACCCCTGATGGCCCGTATTGGCCGGAATGGTCACTTCTCCTGGGCTTTGTGGGGCATTTGATCTCCACAGTGTGGCTCAGATCTAGCACCTGGGGAGACACGTCTGTGTTGCCCACATCTGCCTCAGATCAAGCATGGCTACCCAGAACCCACCCTTGGAATTTCCTGACCAAAGACTTTAACCTTCTCCACCTGCTCTTGTCCCCAGGTGAGTGGTCAGTCCAGAGCAAGCTCTGGGCAAGGTTCTGGAAGCTTTGGTGGCTGGCCAGGGGAACGAGAATGTTCCATGTGTCCATGAGGGACCCAGGAGGGCTCCAGAGTCTGCCCCTGCCCACGTCTCCTACGGCCCTCTCCTGCCTTGGGCCCCTCCAGCCACCTGGGCCCCTGAAAGTCTTACTGTCCCTGCTTGGGTGTGTTTCCTATGACTGCCTTTGACATGGGGACCAAGTGATGTCAGACTCGGCCTTCCCCTGTCCTCTTTCCCTCTTCTCTCTTTCAGAAAAGGATCCCTATTTTGAGAGTACCCATTGTTTCGCCATGGTTGAGTTTTCAGGGTTGATTTGGTCTTTTAAAATTGTCTACAAGTCCAGCTGAGAAGCATCCAGTAAAACAAATGCCACCACACGTGTGTGTGCACACGAGCGAGCGCCGGCTCCCGCCTTGCTGCGTTCTGACAGCCCAGACACACACCTGTGTCCACCACCCAGACCAAGAACCCAGCGCTGCCCGGGCCGTCCCGCCCGCGCCGCTGCCCCCACTCCCCAGGGAAGCAGCTGTCCTGACTTCCAGCAGCGAGGACCAGGTGTCCCTGTTTTGTAATCAGTGGCTGTTTTGCTTGTTTCAGGAGACAGAACACCAGAATAAAACAAATAGCATTTGTTTTATTTCCAATTACATGGCTAGAAAGAACCTGTTTTAAAAATGGACTTTCTAAAGGGGCAAACAATATGTTACTTTTCCAAAAATATTTTGGCATTATGTTAATAGACTTTTTGTTTATTATCTTTTTGCTTTTTGATTTATTTTGTGTTTTGTTGCAGATTTTTTTTTAGGAGCAAATTTGGAACATTCAATGGAGTATATGAGGCTGTAATTATGTTAACTGGAGGCTGGAAAACAATGTGCATCGTGATTACTTCTGTAGGGAAGCAAAATTTACATGCGGTAAATTTACAGATAAGTGTACAATTTTGTGAATTTTGAGTAATGAAAATACCCACGTAACCACCACCCTCATCAAGACAGGCCACATTTCTATGCCCCAGAAAGTTCCCCAGTGTCTCTTCCAGTCCCCGCTTGCTCGGCTGGACCGTTCTAATTGTGACCACCACCTATCCATCTTCCCTGACCTTGAACTTCATATGCATGATGTCAGAGAATATGCAACAGAATGCTCTCGAGCTTCGTTTGTGCTGTGGTGTGGTCTGCTGTTTTTTCCTTTTTGTGCCGAGGGGTACCTCGTTGTATAAACACGCACTGCCATTTCCTCTCCTCTAGGAAGAGATGCAGGGCTTGGGCCTGTTTTTGTGCACATATGTCCCCTTTTCTCCTGCGTAAACAGCTGGGATGGGAATCTGCATGACGAGGCTGCGCTTTCTCCCATTGTTGCCAGCAGGGCATGACAGTTCCGGTGCTCCACGTCCCACGGGCACCAGCGTTTTGAAGTTCAACCGGATGAGCACCAAGTGGTATCTTCTTGTGCTTTCAGTTTGCAGGTCCCTGATAACAAACGACACTGACCGACTTTCAATGGGCTTCCTGTCCATTTGTACATCTTCTTTTGTCAAGTGTCTATTCAAATCTTGCCCTGGTACTTGTTTGCTATTTCATGTATTATTGAATTGTAGGGGTTCTTTAAACATTCCGGATGCGAGGTCTCTGTTGGATGGCTGATTGCAGATCTCTTCTCTCAGACTATGACTTGCTTTGTCATATTTTTAACATTGACTTTCTATGAGCAGTTTTGAAATTCACTGAAGTCAAACTTGTCAACATTTCTTTTTGTGACTAGTGTTTTTGGGATCCTAAAAAATCTTTACCTGCCTCGACTTCGTTCAGAGAAGATATTCTTCTGTGTATTCTGCTGGAAGCTTTCTGTTCCAAATTTTATGTTGGGTCTGTATCCATCTAACTCAAAATAATTTTTACGTGTGGTGGGAAGTAGGAGTCAAGGCTCATTTTTAAAAAACACATTTTCCTCATTTTTTCCAGTCCATTAACTGAAAAGATGTTTCCTCATCAAGTTGCCTTTGCACCTTTATTAAAAAAAAAAAAAAAAAGCAATTGACTGAATACATGTGAATCTACCTCTGGATTCACCATTACAATCCGTTGGTCCACTTGTCTCTGATTCCTTCAGTGCCACACACCCATGATTGTAACTTTGCTTATAATTTAAAAGCTCTCCAACTTTGTAGTTGATTTTCAAGATTGTTTCTACTATTCTCAATGCTTTGCATTTCCATGAAAAAAAGTTCTTTTTGGTGGTACTGGGGATCAAACCCTAGGGCACTCTACAGCTGAGCTACATCCTCAGCTTTTTTAATTTTGAGACAGGGTGTCACCAAATTGCCCAGGCTGGTCTCAAATTTACGATCCTCCTGCCTCAGCCTCCCAAGCCTCTGAGATTACAGGTACGTACCACCATGCCCAGCTTCCATTTACATTTTAGAAACAACTTGTCAATTCTATGAAACTCCTGCTGGTATTTGGATTAGGAGTGTGCTGAAATTATGAAAAATATGTAGTTCTGTCTAGGGAGAACTTGCATCTTAACCACAGGGGCTCTCAGGGCATGCATGTGTCTTGTCCGCCACTTACATGGATCTCTAATGGCTCTAAGCAATATGTTCTATTTTTCTACCTGCTGATCTTGTACATCTTTAAAGTTATTTCTAAGTATTTTGTGGTTTTGATGCTTTACAAATGGAATAGTCTTAAATTTTCATTTCTAATTATTTGCTGTTAGAATAAAAAGTATAATTGATTTTCTTTATTTGTTTTGAATATTAGGAACTTTCCAATGTGGTTATTAGTCCTAAAGAGGTTATTCTTACATTTTTAAAAATATTCTCATGCAAACAGTCATGTCATCTATAAGTACAGGGAAGTTTATTCTTTCTTACTGTCTACATGCCTTTTGTTTTCCTTGCCTTACTGCACAGGCTAGAGTTTCCAGTGGTGAGGAGCGATGGTGAGGACAGACATTCTTGCCTTTTTCCCAACTGTAGGAAAACAAGACTTCAATGTTTCACCCATCAACCTGATGGATTTTAGTAGATATCCCTTATCAGATTTAAGAAGTTTTTTAGAGGCCAAGTGTGCTGAGTTTTGGTCATGAATGGGCATTTGAAGTCACGCGTGGGTCATGAAGTCAGGCATTTTGCTGTGCCTTTTGAAATGATCATATGTTTTGCCCATTTATTTTGTTAGTATGGTAAATTATATCGGTTGGGTTTTAAATGTTATTCCACTCTTGCATTCCTTGGGTGGGAAACATTTACTAATGATATATTATCATTTTAGATATCACTGGATTCAACTTACTCATGTTATATCAGGGATTTTTGTTCTTGTTTCACGGGGCCAATCATTTTGTAATTTTCTTATATGTCAGTTTTCATTATCTGGGTTTTACTGGTTTTCCAAGATGACCTGAGAAGTATTTTCTCTATTTTATGGAAGAGTTTGTGTTAGAATTGTATTATATTTTTTCTTTGTAGTTTGATAGTACTCAACAGTAAAGCACTCAGGGCCTGAAATTTCCTTGTGGGAAGGATTCCATAACAAATTCAATCTCTTTAACAGACATTGGACCACTGTGAATCTCCTGTTTTTAAAAGTTGTGTCAGTTTTGATAAATTGTGTTTTTCAAGGAATTTACCTACTTGATCTAAGTAGTTTAATTTATTGGCAAAGAATCTCTTACATTCCCTTATTATCCTTTTGGTGTCTGTAAGATCTAAAATATATCCCCTCTTCAATTTTTGATATTGATAGTTTGTGGACTTTTTCCTTTTTCTTAATCAATCCTGCCAGGGATTTCTAAAGAGATTTGTTGAGGCACCCTTGGCAGATAATAAACTGCACATATATAAAGTGAGATGACTGCTGACAACGGCAGAAACGCTGCCACTTAAGATAATTCACCCACAAAAAGTTTACTCAGGTCTCACTAAAATTTCATTCTCCCTCCACCCCCTTTCCATCTAGCCGTTCATCTGTATTCTGTAACCATAGATGTGCATTTTCTAGGTACGTGGGCTTTTCTGAAATTTATATAGATAAATTCATACACGTGTAGTTTATTATTTTGTCAGGCTTCTTCCACTTGGCGATTTTGAGATTCATCCGTATGATTCCACATATTGCAGGTTCTTTCTCAGGGCTGCAGCCTTGCATTCCAAAGAAGTAGCAACGGTTGTTTCACTTACCTGGTTGTGGGGTTGGCATTGTTCCCAGCTTTTGCCCATTACAAATAAAACTGATGTGAACATTCATGTGTAGATAAATGCTTTCGTTTCTCTTGAGTAAATACTCAGTAGCAGGGTGATTGGATTGCATGGTAGATTTTGTTTAACTTTTTAAAAAGTCCTATTCAACGGTTTTCCAGAGCAATCGTGAACTTGCATGTTGTCAAACAGAGGCGGAGTGTTCCAGCGCTCTACATCCCCCCCTGCACATCATGGTCAGCTTAAAATGTTTTAGCCGTTCTATCAGGAGGTGGATTGGTGTCATGTTACAGTTTTAATTTGCAGTGACCTGCTGATAAATGATATTGAGTGGTTTTTTGTGTGCTTATTTGGCATCTACATATGTCCTGCAGTGAAGTGTACACTCAAATATTTAGGTCAGTTCGAAGTTGTCTGCTTTATTATTGATGGAGTGCAAGGTCTTGGTGTACTGGGGATAAAAATGCTCTCTCAGCTACATGTTCTGCGGACATTTCCACCCCGGGGTTGTAGGTTGCCTTTGCCTTTTCGTTGCTTGTTTCATTTGTTTATCTTAAGAAGTTTTTTATTTTATTTTTAATTGACAAGTAATAGCTGTATATATTTATGGGGTTCAATGTGATGTCACATGTGTGCATGTCATTGAACAACTGGATCCAGCTAATTGACGCAGCCATTATCCCACATATTCATCATTTCTTTGTGATGTCAACTGTCACAATCTACTCTAGTAATTTTGAAATAGGCAACATATTTCTATTAACCACAGTCACCCTGCTGGGCTATAGACCACCGGAGCCTCTTTCTCCATCCAACTGAAGCTTCCACCCCCGTTGAGCACCTGCCTCTTCCCCGTCCACTCTCCCACCCTCTGTCCCTGGCGTCCCCCTTTCTGCTTGCCACTGCAGTGTGTCTGAATCTCAGGCTCCATGAGGGAGGGAGGTCCTGCAGTCTTTGCCTTCCTCTCAGCAGTGGCTTCTCAAGGACAGCTCTCCTCGCTCTGGCTCTGGTGACCCGTCTGGTGGTAGCCTCTGTCCCTTGCTGCTGTCCACTACAGTGGTGTTCCACGATGCACTGCAGCTTCTTAGCCAGTCACCCCTGAAAGCCTGCAGCTGGTTCCCTTCTGGGCCACCACAAAGCTGTGATGGACCCTGGCGGACAGGGCTTGTGAGCGTGAGTCTCTGTTTCTCTGGAGCGAACACTCGGGACAGCAGTTGCTGGTCATGTTGCATGTTCAGTTCTACAAGAAATGGCCAGGCTGTTTTCCAGATAGGCGCCGTGCTTTTCGTCCCCCTGTAGTGTCCAGGCACCCTCGCCAGCCCCTGGTGGTATCACCTAGCCCGCTGGGTCTGCACTGTCATCTCACTGTGGTTTTGATGGCAGCCAAGGGCCACTGGTGGGAACCAGCTTCCGGGGAGCCTGTCTGAGCTCCCTGTCTCCACTCCACCAAGTGTCTGTCCCTCTCCTTTGCCTGGATTCTCATTGGATTATCCATTTTTACTGTTGAAATTTCTTTAGGTAGACTAGTCCTTTGTCAGATTTGTGATTTGCATAGATATTCTCATAGCTTGTCTTTTTATTCTCTCAACACAGTCTTCTGCAGGGCAAATATTTTAAATGCTGACAAGTTTCAATTTCAATCAATATTTTTCTTATTCGAATATGCTTTTGCTATCAAGTCTAAGAACTCTGCCTATCCCTAGATCCTAGAGATTTTTTCCCTGTGTTGTTCTAAAAGTCTTTTTTGTTTGTTTGTTTGGTTGGTTGGTTTTTTATTTGAAGTGTCTAATCTACTTGGAGTTAATTTTTGTAAAAAGTGTAAGATTCAGGTAGATTCTCGCTTTCTTCTTGCCTGTAGATATCCAGCTGCTCCAACACCATTGCCGGAAAAGCAGCTCCCGAGCTCCGCGGAGCCGCCTTCTGGCTTTGTTAACCTCAGCTGTGGGCCAGTTTTATTTAAACACTCTGCCTTTAATGGACGTCTGGACTGCAGCCAGCTTGACCACTATGATGAGCAATCCTTCTGTGAAACCCACAATGCATAAAAATCAGTTGTGGGCACATGCACATGGGTCCATTTCTGGGTTCTCTGCTCTGCTGCCTTGGTAGCGCTGACCCCCCCCAGCTGCTTGCGGCCTGTGGTTGCAGCTCTCCTGCAAACCTGAGAGTGCGGTAGAGTCATTCCTCCCACTTCATGTTCCTTTGTTATTTTAGCTTTTCTAGAGCTGGTCCCTTTCCAAATGCATTTTAGAATAACCTTGTCTATGTGTATAAAGACCTTGCTGCTGTTTGGATAGGCATCATGTTGAATCTAGAGATCAGGGCTCAGGGTAGCTCAGTGGAAGTGCTCAGCATATACTAGGCCCTGGGTTTAATCCTGAGCATCAAAAAACAAAAACAGACCCCAAAACGATCATGTCCACGAATATGGTATGTCTCTCCACCACTTAGGTTTTTGGTTTCCTTCCTTGGCAGCTGTGACGCTCAGCCTACAGACCCTCCCCCTGTTGGTTAATGTCATACTTTCCTTGCTCGATTGCAGTGGCGGGAACTGCCCAGACTCTGTTGCAGAGGGGTGGTGAGAGTGGTGTCTTTGCTCTCCCCTCTTCACCTTGAGAAGGAAGCACTCTGCCTGCCATGATCTGCGATTTTAGCTGAGGACCTTTGTAGTCGCTGGTGGGTTAGAGAAGTTTCTTCTATCCCTAATTCAAATACATTCTGCTGGGTGCTGAATTTTGTCAGAGACTTGTCCTGTCCATGTTGAGAAGATCATGTGACTTTTGTTCAATAGCTGGTACACACCAATTTCAATTTGATTGAGTTGATTGATTTTTGTACCATTCAACCTGCCTCGTTGAATACCCAAGATAAATTCCTCTTGATCATTAGGTATTACCTTTACATATACTTCCATACACTTAGAAATGTGTGCATATCCATGTTTATATTTACTACATGTATTTTTAAATATGCATATTTGCAATTCGTAAGTATTTTGTTGAAGATCTTTGTGTCTATTGTTTGCATCTATTCTTCTGTAGTTTCATGCTCTGGTGATGTGCTGCTCTGGCTGTGGTCTGGGGTAATGCAGGCTCCCTAGAATGCACTTGGAAGTTCCCTCGCTTCTGTTCTTGCCTGGAATCGGTATTGTTTCTTCTTCACATGTTTGATAGAATTCATCACCAAAGCAACCTGAGCCTGGAGTTCTGTTTGTGACAAAATTGTAAAGTACAAATTCAGTTCCAATTTCTTCAAATTTGATTTTCTTAATAGTTATAGGGGTATTCAAGTTATAAACTGCATCTTGAGTAAGTTTGTGTAGTTTGTGTCTTTTAAGGAATTTGTTTATTCCATCTCAGTTGCTGAATTCATTGATGAAAAGGTCACAATATTCACTCATCCCTTTTACATCTATGGACTCCGTGGTGGGATTCCCTAATTCTTTCCCTGCCCTCCTTGCACTACCAGGGATTGAACTCTAGGGCACTCTTATCACTGAGCTAAATCCCCAGTCCCCACCTTTTCTTAAGGCAGTTCTCCCCAAGTTGCTGAGGCTGGCCTCAAACTTGTGATCCTCCTGCCTCAACCTCCTGAGTGGCCATGATTATGGGGGTGCCCCACCACACCAGGCCCCTTTCTAATTCTGATGGTGATCATTTATACCTTCTTTTTTGAGTCCCTGAAAAATTTTGTCAGAGATTTATCAATTCTATTGCTATAATTAAAAAATCAGCTCTTGCTTTGAGAAGAATTTCTATGTTAATTTTCTGTTTTCTCTTCTACTTTGGGTTTTCCTATTTTTCTAGTACAAGCATTCAATGTTTGACATTTCCTTTTAAGTTTTAACTGCTACTGGCCAAATTTAAGTCATGTTTTAATTCTTAGTTGAAATATTTTATCCTTCATCTTATAATTTCTTCTGTAACCCATGGATTATTTGAAACGATTCTCTTTGGTTTTCACGTATTTGGGGAATTTCTAGATATTCTTATTACTAACTTAAAAATTAAGGCCTATTGTACTCTGAGAACTTTTTTTGTTTTTTACTATTTCCTTTCATGTTTAATGAGGGTAGCTTTCTGGCCCAGACTGTGAGATCTCAAATGTTTTGTGTGCCTTGGAAGGAATGTGCATTCTGCTGTCCTGTTGATGTCCAAGCCCTCCGCAGCCCTGCCGGCTTCCTGTCTGCTTGCCGTATCAACCACGGGGAGACGGACGGGCGTTGAGGCTGCAATTCCTCGGCTTGTGCACAAACGTTCTGGAGGCTTGGTCCTCTCAAGGAATTGCCCCGTTCATTGTTATAAAACGACTCTCCTTATCTCGGGGCGTCTTCTGCTCTTAAACTTGTGTGATCTCATTGCAGCCCCCAGGTTTCTCTGGTGGGCGGGTCCCCTGGCCCCCTCTGTCCTTGACCCTCACTGCAGCCTTGAAGTGGCTTCTTGTGGACAGGATGGATTGGGTGTTGTCTCTCCATCCAGGCTTCCACCCATCTCTTATCTTTAACCAGTGTGTTTAGAGGACTTACTTGCTTTCTATGTCTCCTTGGTTTCTCACGCCCTTTCCCCTCTTTTTGTGCCTGGGAAGTTTCCAGGCCACAGCATGGGAGTGGGGATACACAGAGCTCAGGATGGCCCTGGCTGACAGGCTGGGCCTGGAGTCCGGGAGGCCGGGTGGTAAGGACATGTGAGTGGAGTTTGACCCTGGGCCTCTTCCCTCCCTTAGGAGAGAGCCTCACGGCAGCCCAGTTCCACTCTCCCCTCCCACACCACCCTCCATCCAGCTGTCGCAGTGTCTCACGGACATCTCTGCCACACACCACGACGGGTTTAACTTTTGTTTCAGCAGCCAGTTGGTTTTTAGGGAAATTGAGAAAACAAAACATCCCAAGTGACCTGTGCGCGCACTTAGCTGTGTCTTGGCTGCCTGTGGCTTGTCCCTGCAGACCTGGGTTTCACCACTGCTGTCCCTCCAGCCAGAACCCCCTCCAGGAAACCTCGTCCTGCGGGTCTGCGGGCAGTGGAGTGTTTTTGTTGTCACCACTGTTTCCAATATCCAGAAATGTCACTGATTTATGTTCATGCTCTTCTCTCATCTCCTGGTGTCCCTTGCTCCTGAGGACAACGTGCTGCTGGCACCATTGTCCCCGATGGTGACACGTCTCTCTGCCTCCAGCTGCTTTCAGCAGCTCTTCGTCTTGGCCTCCAGCAGCACCCCTGTGAGTTCCTGCTTGCTGTTTCCATGACGGTTGTTTTGCTTTGGGTTTTGCTGATCATTTTGGACCTCCCAAATCTGGGAAGTTTCTGGCTATTTCTCTTCCCCCTTTTTCCCTGTTCTGTTCTTTTTTCCCTGCGATTACATATGTGCTGATCCAACGGCAACTGCTGGCTGGTTGCTAAGGCTCCTCTCATTCTTCTGGTTTCTCCTGTGGCCTACAGTCCACCGTTAGCCCTACTGACCCTTTCTTTGCTACCTGGGCCATGTTAAGCCCGTCAGTGAATTTTCCAGGTAACATGTTTTTTCACAGATTTTCAGCTCTGTAGCTTCCATTTATACTTTTTAAAAATTGTAAGTTGTGGTAAAACATTCAGGAAATTTACCATCCTCCCTCTGCGGGTGCCCAGCTGAGGGGTGGCAGGCACCACCCCCCAACACCCACCACCCACCCACAGAACGTTTTTTCACCCTACAAATCTGAAACTGTCCCTGGTGAACCTGAACTCTTACCCTCTCCCTGCCATCCTCTGTCTCTGTGACTCTAACTGCTTTACACACACGAAGTGAGTAGAATCCCAGGGGCGTTCGTACTGCTGTGATTTATTTATTTCCCTTAGCACATTGTGCTCAAGGTTCATGCAAACTGCAGCCCGCGCCAGAATCCCTTTCCCTTTCAATCTGACTGTGCGTCCATTGCAGGCAGATATAGCATTTTATCGGTCCATTCATCTGTGGATGGACAATCGGATTGCGCCATGTCACCTTTTGGCAATTGCAGACATGTGGCTGTGAACATAAGTGTGACTCTGATTTTTAAAAATTGTATTTCAAATGCTGCTGTTAATATGTAAGACCAGCTGACTTTGGTATGTTGGCTGTGTCCTGCAACCTTACTGAGCTCATTCAGCATGCTAGAGACTTTTTCACCAACTCCAACAGACACTAGCATTTTCTATGTGGATAATCTAGTCGCTGCCAATAAGCACAGCTTTATTTCCTCCTTGCTAATCTCTTCTACTTCTTTTTCATGCTTTAGAGCACTTCCTGGGACTTCCAGCAAGGGGCTGGGGAGAAGTGGGAAGGGGATGTGCCTTGCTCTGCTTCTGACCCTGGGGAAGCTCACCAGCTCTGGTGTGTGTTCTCTGTAGGTTAAGGAAGGACCTTCTGCTCAAGGTTCGCTGGGAGTCGTCATCATAAATGGTTGCTGAATTTTCCTCTCACCTACTGAAATGATCATATGGTTTTTCTTCTTTGTTGTGCTAATGTGGTAAGTTGCATTGATTTATTTTATGGCATTGAACCAGCCTTGCATTCCAGAGATAGACCCCACCTGGTCATCATGTGCTACGTTTTCATGTATTGCTGGGGGGGTTTTACTACTACTTCCTTGAGGATTTTTTGCACATACATTCATAGGGTGTGTTGATCTTTAGTTTTCTATTCTTCTGATGTTCTTGATTTTGGTATTAGACTGATGCTGACCTCATGAAGTGGGCTAGAAAGTGTTCTCTCTTCTATTTTCTGGAAGATCTGGGTGTAATTGATATTATCACTTCCTTAAATGTTTAGTAGAATTTGCCTATGAAATCATCTGGGCCTGAAGCTTTGTTTGTGGAAGGTGTTAAATTAAGAATTGCATTTCTTTAGTAGATACAGCTATATTTCGGTTATCTCTTTCTGAGTAAAGTTTGTATCATTGGGTCTTTCAGTGGATTGGTCCATTCAACATATATTGTTCATTTATGGTCATAGAGTTGTTTGCACTGCCACCTTATCCTTTCAATACTTGTAGCATCATTTTCATTTATGAGATTCACTTATAATTTTCAACATTTCTTCATTTTAATTAGTATGCCAGAGTCAGAAAGTTTCCAGGTATATAGATTTTTTTCCAAAGAGCGAATTTTTGGATGAATACAGTTTTCTGTTTTCAATTATGCTAATAGTTTCTGCTCTTTATTATTTTTTTCCTTCTGTTTTCTTTTGGTTTAATTAGCTCTTTTTCCTGGTTTCTTAAAATGGAAGCTGAGATTATTAATTTGGTATTTCCTCTTTGGTCCATCAGTTATTAGAGGTGTATTGTTTAATTTCCAAATATTTGTGGATTTTCCAGATATCTCTCTGTGGTTGATTTGTATTCCAAGTCCATAAGAACATGCATTGTATGATTTTAAAATCTTTTGAAGTTAACTTTTAATGGCACAGAATGTGGTCTACTTTGGTGAGAGTTCCCTCTGCACTTGGAAAGAGTAAGTGTTCTCTTACTTTGTTCTGTCAGTATGCACCATGAATGTATGTGTAAGAAAGTCCTCACGAGGGGCTGGGGACACAGCTCAGTTGGTAGAGTGCTTGCCTCATAAGCACAGGGCCCTGGGTTCAATCCCCAGCACCGCAAAAAAAAAAAAAAAAAAAAAAAAAAAAAAAAAAAAAAAAAAAAAAATGGTAGTAAAAGAACAAAGCTGGGGAGGTTGATAAATGGCCCTGAGATTAAGTTGGTAGAGTTGTTCAGGTCTTCCCTGTCCTTGCTGATTTTCTACCTACTTATTTTATTGGTTACTAAGAAAGAAGTGAAGGCCCAAATATAATTGTGTGTTTCTTCCTTTGATTTTGTTTTTGTCTTGTGTAGTTTAAAGCTGAATCATAGAAGAAAACACACTCAGGCTGCTATGACTTCTTGGTGAACTGGTTCTTTTGTCCTTATGGAACAGCCCTGTCTGTAGCTGGGGGCTTTCTTGGCTCTGAGGTTTCTCTGCTGATGCTAATGTAGCCACCTGGGCTACTTTGATAACCGTCTGCCTTGGCTACTCTTTCATTGTATCCGTCAGTATAAGGGGCCAGCAAGTAAATATTCTGGGCTTCGTGAACCACATTTGATTTCTGCCTCCTCCTCTTTCTCCTCCTTTACTTTACAACCTTTAAAACATGTAACATCCACTTTTAAAAATAGGTTATGGCTTGGATTTGGCCTGTGAGTCATAGGTGGCCAATCCCTAAATCTATACAAATAAATTTGAATGCATATTTTCTAGACACATCTGTTAGGTCTTGTTTTTTCAATCCAATGTGACAACCTTTGTTTTTTACTTTTTTATTTTTTAATTTGTTCTTTTTAGATATGCATGACAGTAGAGTGTGTTGTGACTTATCATGCATCCATGGAGTGTAACTTACTCTAATTCTTGTTTTTTAATTGCTATGTTTAGACCATTTATGTTTAAAATGATTATTGATGGAGTTGGATTTAGGTCTACATTTTATTTTTCTGTCTTTCTTGTTTTTCTCTGTTACCTTTTTTGTCTCTTTTAAAATTGGATATTTTTTTAGTATTCCCTTTATTCAGTCTATTGGCTTTGTGTTTTTGCTTTATCTCTTTACATTACCTTTTAGGATGTTGCTTTAAGGATTATATATATCTAGCTTTTTGGAATCTATTCAGAGTTCATATTTTACCATTACATATAAAACATAGAAGTCTTATAATTAAATAACTCTGTATGCTGTTTAGGTCCTGTTTCACCTTCTCTGTGTTGTGATCATTGTATGTGTTACATTTGCATACATTGACCTTCCATGACAATATCATAATGCTTACTTTCTATAGTTTATACATGCTTTAAGGTACTGGAGAGAAGAAAAGCAGTCCATTATTGCTGATCAGATATTTGCCCTTTCTGTGATCCTTCTTTCATTTCTGAAGCTCCAAGTTTTATTTTGGGATGATTTTCCTTTTGTTTGGAGAGCATCCTTTCACATGTCTTTTAGAGAAGATCCGCTGGTAATAAATGATTTCCAGACTTTCCTTCCAAGTGTGTCTTTATGTTGCTTTTGCCCTTGAAAGGGATGTTTGCGGGGTGTAGAATTCTCAGTGACAGTCCTTTTCTTCGTGTGTTTATAGGTGTTTTTTCCTAGTCTTGACAACCATTGTTTCTGATAAGATATCTGCAGTCATTGTTCCCCCCTCGTAAAGTGGTGTTTTCCTCTGGCTGCCTTCTAGCTTGTTCTTTATCTTTGTTTTTCCCTAGTTTGGTCATGATAGTCTGGATGTGGTTTCAGGTTTGAGGCCCTCCAAGCTTTTCAAACCTACCAATTTATGTCTTTTACCATATCTGGGAAGGTTCAGCCATTATTCTTTCAGACTTTTTCCCTGTGCCAGTCTCTCTTTTCTTTGAGGGATTTCCACCATAAGAATGTTAGGGGTTGAGGAATTGCCCCAGAAGTTCCTGAGGCACTGGTTTGCGAAAGCTTTTCCTCCCCGTGCTTCAGATGGGACCACGGCTGGGCTCAGGGCTCCAGTCCGACTCTCCTCGTTTTGCTGTGAACCTACCCAGTGAAATTCCTACTTCAGGTACTTTGGCTCTTGGTTCTAAAATGTTATTTTGATTCTTTTCTAGAAAGTTTAAAAAAAATTCCCTTTTAAAGAAATTTGCAAAGTTAATATAGAGCACGTCCGTGTGCTCTCCACCCGGCTCTCCCCCGTGTGAGGGTCTCGGCCCCGTGCACCGGAGTATCTGCAGAACTAAGAAGGCCACACTGCTGTTTCTACTGGTCCCTCCAGACGGCCTACAGACCTCACCAGGTTCCACACGAGTGGCCTCCCTCCCTGCTTTTCCAGGACACCACATCACTTTCAGTGATTCCTTTTTAGATTTCTTTTTCTTTGTCAAACATTGATTCTTTTCCGTTGATTTCAGGGCTCCTCGGTGTTGCCTGTTTAGGTGATCATAACAGCTGCTTTAAGGTCCTCATCTGCTCCTGCCAGCCCCTGGATCACCTCAGGGTTGCCATCTTTTGATTGGCTTTGCCCACGAGACTTGGTCAGGTTCTCCTGGTTCTTGGTGACCAAGTCACACCCAGGTTTCATCCTGGACATTTGTTTGTTTTGTTGTTGGACTGGCTGGAGCTCATTCGCTCTGGAGAATGGGATCCCCCTCCCCTCGCATCCCCTCCCCTTCCCCTGCTCCTATTTAGCGGGCCGTGGGTCCAGCCAGTCCACACTCCGCACTCTTCTGCATCTCTGGCAGTGGCCCAGGGTCCGCCCAGCACCTGGAGCTTTGGCTGTGCTGTCTCACCTGCTGTTGGGGGTCCGCCTGGATGGGGAGTGACTTCACCTGTCCCCACAGCTGAAGCCCGTGCACTCCTGCAAGAGTGGGCCGCCTGCATCCCATTGCTCTAGCCGGCCCGTTAAGGCCTGCGGCATCCCCAGCAAGGTGGCTGTCCCCTCGTGCTTCCCTGTCAGGCTGGAGCCCTGCAGTTCCTGCCGCGGACCCTGTCCAGCTCTTCTGGTTTTTGTACTGGTTGAGTCTATACTTGCTGCCTGGGTTTTGCCATGGCCACTGGCACTGTGTTGGTTTTGCCATGGTTTTGCCATGGCCACTGGCACCCCACAGCCTCCTGCCAGGTGGACATTAGTGCCACGTTCTCTACCGTACCAGTGAAAGGGCTGAACTGGGGATGGTGGTCACTGGGGCAAAGTGCATGGCTGAGTCACATAGCATCTTCACCCTACGTGGGGGGACTTGGCTTTCAGGGTCACCACCCTGGGCAGTGCTTGTGCCCTCTTAGCTGCAGGGGCACTTGCTGGGGTTGACTATCTCAGCTGCTCCGCACATAGAAGTGGGCTCCCTAGGGATGCAGGAGGAGCTGGTGTCTGGAGGCACCTTAGGGTGCAGACTCTGTCCTGCTCTCATCTGCTCAAGAATCCTCGACAGCTCCTGCCACTCTTTGAATGAACAACTCCCTCTGCGGCCGGAAGGTTCCTGCCCTGCTCCCCAGCCCTCCCCGCCTTCATTCCTCTCTCTTCACCAACTACAGTGGTCTCTTTGCTGTTCATGACCGATCCCACCCCTGCCCATTTGTACATGAAATTCCCTCTGCCCACATGGATTTCTTCCATCTTCAGCACCATTTAATGCTCCCGTCATTGCACTCTAAGCTCCTATTCCTCAGGGGAAGCCTTTCCCAACTGGCCTCCTCCCCGAGCCAGGGCAGGCCTCCCCTCAACATGTCCCCCTTGTAAGGCAGGCCTGTGTTTCGTGGTGTTGCCACAGGGCACAGAGTGTTCTAGGAGATAAGTTGAAGAGCACCTGTGTTGTGATCTCACGAGCCCTGGGGGAGCGGCGCCATCTCTTCCTGCCATTGTCTCTTGGCATCTGACGGAGCAGGAAAGCGGGATGCCTGTTGAATGACGGACTGATGAAGAAGTGCTTTGTGAATGTGAGCTGGGCCCTCGGCCGCCCCCTGAAGGCACATCGAGAGCTTCTTCAGGGTCAGGGTCATGGTTCCAAGAGGCATCTCCCATCATGGGAGGCCACGATGTCTTAACTGGGGGCCTCAAATTAGCCACATGTGCGTGTCCTGTGTGGAGTTCCCAGGGCTGTGAGGGCTGGGTGGAGGAGGCAGAGCTGAGGGAGCGAGCAGGGCACAGCCTGGGAGAGGAAGGAAGGGGCCCTAGACGCTGGCTGGCCGGTGGCAGCCTCTATTCTTCAGGGCCTGGGCTTCGATTTCCTACCCCCTTCAGGAATGTGCCTCTGGTCAAGAATGTGGGGGCATCCGGCAGGCACATGGAGTCCGGCACGGAGAAGGACACGCAGACCCGCTGGCCCAATGTCACCCGTGTGGAAAGAGCCCTGTGCACGGCCCCTCTCGCCCTCCACCAGGTTCGCTGCCAGCAACTCTTGCAGGTGGGACTTTAGCATAGGTCCCAAGGGCTTGCCTTTCCCTGCTGGGCAGCATTTCCTGGTCACGTCAGCGTGCCCACCATGCAGGGAAGGAGACTGCAGGTCACCAGGCTGCAAACGCGGTAGAGTCAGGATCTGAACCCCGTCCTGCCGAGCCCAGCGCCTGGGCCCCCACCACACTCTACGGACCTGTCATTGTGGACACTCAGCTCGCTTTCCAGTTTAGCCACTGTGAACGAGGCTGCGGGACTCCAGTGTGCAGGCCTCTGTCTGAGACCTTGCTGTCAAGCCCCTGGCTACAGGCCCCAGAGGGATCACTGCTCCATGTGGTGACCGTCCTCTGCATTTCCAGGACCATTCTCTCCCCCACCTCACTCAAGGGTTCCCATTCGCATCCACGTCAGCGCTGGTTATTTGGTCTTCCTCTTCCTTCTCGGTAGCGGCCAACCTCACAGTTGCACCTCGCCGCAGTTTTGATCTGCATTTTTTTTCTAGCAATTAGCGATGCTGAGCTGCTTTTTGTGTCTCACTGGTCATTTGTATATTTTCTTCAGAGAAATGCCTGTTCATGTCCTTTGCCCATTTTTTAATCAAGTCGTTTGTTTGCTGTTGTTGGGGCTTAAGAGTTTACATATTCTGAATAGTGATCCCTTATTAAATAACTGATTTGCAAATGTGTCATACTCTGCGGGGACCTTTTTCCTCCATCAATAATGTTTTTTGATGCACAATTTCTTATGATGCTCAATTTCCCTGTCTTTTTGTTGCTTTTGGAGCCATACCCAAGAAACCCCTGCCAAGTCTGAGGTCATGAGGTTTGTGGGGCCCACAGAGGAGGAAACTGAGGCCCTCTGAGGCCTCACACAGCTCCCAGGAGCCTGAGCGGTGAGGAGCCCTCCAGAGTTGGCTCCTGCCTTGAGCAACACACACCCACCTGCCAGTGCTGGAGGGGCCCTGCCCTGCCCTAGGGCAGGGTGAGCAGTCTCCAAGGGCAGAGTGGGGGACAGAAGGCAGAAATCTCGCAGAGCACAGGCATCGGGCTAAAAGGCCCTGCCTCCCCTTGAGAGGGTGCTGTGGCTGAGTGGCGTCACACCTGTGCCTGCTGCCTGGGAGCCAGGTCCTGGTGCTCGGCCCAGGGTTCCCTGCACTGGCAGACGCTGGTGCAGCATTAGCTCTCCTGGGGACTCCTGAGGACACCGCGGTACAAGACAGCCTGCCCTGGGTGTGTCTGGGAGTCCTCCTGCAGCCCCCTTCTCCATGGGCCGGCTCTGGCTCCTCCTGTGAGCTGGCTTCCAGGCCGCAGGCTTGTCTCTAAGAGACAGATCTGCATCTTAGGGGATGCATGCAGGTGGCACCTAATAAACATTGTTGCATGAGGAAGCTGGCTTCAGGCCATTACTATGGGACTAGGCCTGGTATTGGATCCCACAGGAGTCCCCTAACTTCCCAGAGGAGGGGAGCTCCCCAGAGGAGGCCTGTGGGGAAACTTCCCTGGTCACTCCTGCATCCAAAGCCAGGGAAGGAGGGAGGGTCTGGACGGCCTGAGCCTCTCCACAGCCAAGGAGAGCAGACCAGAGGTTCCGGCTAGAGGCCACCTTTCATTCTAACTGTGCTAATGCTGAATGAAAACCAGGCTTTGAACCTTTAAATCTGAGTGTTTTGGTTTCCTGGCTGGAGTGCTCCCTGGAGCAGCCCTCAGGACCTCAGCCCAGCAGTCCGAAGCCCTCAGGACCACGGCAGGACTGGAAGCAGCAGAAATGGCACAAGGGATGGATGTGGGTAGGCCGGTCACCCTCCTGGAGGAGTGCTGGCTTCTCCTCTGCCCACCCCCAGCCCAGGCCAGGGCAGAGAGACCTCACAATTTGGGGGTGGGCAGCCTAGGCTTTGGGGACCAACCTGGCAGCAGAGGACCATGGAGGCCACTCCTTCCCTCCAGGGCCTCCCCAGAGCCTTGTGGAAGGATCTGTTCCGAGCCTGGAGTGGGGGTGGCGAGCCACAGGCCTTGTCTTCTGAGAACCCCGCAATGACAGTGTCCTATGTGTGCGTGGGGCTGGTATTTTTCCAAGGCTTTTAAACGCATTATCTTGTTGGAGGCTCATCTGAGGCAGGACTTGAAGCAGACTGGAAAACAGCGGATTCACTGAGTCCTGAATGGAGAGGAGGCTGAATGCAGCGTCTGTTTTTGCTGACTCTCAAACCAAAACAATCTTTTGTTAAAGAACAAACAAATAAACAAAAAAGCCGAACACTGATTCACCAGGGTACACGTCTGAGCGGAGGCCTGGTGGAGCTTGGTGGAACATTGGGCAGCACTTACAGGCGGTGGGGGCCGTGGGATGGCAGACCAGCTCCCGCACAAGGGCTCTGGGGGCCAGGCCGCCTGTGCCCGTGGGCAAGGCAGGTCCTCCCCGGCAGCCCCCAAGCCCTAGGGCGCAGGAGATGCTGGTGGGCAGGTGAGGGAAGGGCCCAGGCCAGAACCGGAGCATGCAGCCAAGAGGGGGACGTGGGGGCTGGGGGCCCCCGTGCCTGGGTGAGGGGCTCCGCAGGAGCAGCCTGCAGGGCCTGGGCACCCTCATCCATACCAGAAGCTGGAGTTTTGTTCTCTCGATGATTGAAAGGCCCGTCCCTAGTACTCCCTGTAAAGCCACTCTGAGTCGCTTCTTTGAAATAATTCTATTTCCTCCACTTTTGGTGGCCGAGAGAAATGAAGTGGTATCGATGGGCCCTGATGTGCCCAGGAGGTTCCGAGTATGGGGTGCGAGGGATTAGAATAGGTGTGGGGCTGCTCTTGCTGGTGGTGATGGCTATGGCCCAGTTCACCCAGGGGCACGTCCCTGGCACCCACACCTCGTTACGGGGGAGTTTTTGGGGAGCGTGGGCTGCCTGCTTGGCCCGGTACAGCCTCCTATTCTGCAAACCGGGGAGCAGGAGCTGAGAGACCCCAACACGCCAGGCTCATTTTCTAGGCAGCTTACTGGAAACCGCAGGCAAGTGGACCCAAGAGAGCCTACGTGCTCCCACCAATGGCCCAACTGCCCGTGACCCTGTTGCCAGGGCTCTGGGGGAGGCAGGGAAAGCAGCCGCTGCATCCTAAAGCCCTTTGGCCCCTAGGAAAGCAAGGCCTTTGGCTCACTCCCACTGTCCCCGACACGGGCACGCAGGCCAGGCCCCGGGCCTGCAGCTGGTCCCCAGCTGGGTCCCCAGCCCTGAGGCTGCCTTTGTGCCCACACAAGGGAGACTCAGTTCCTCCCCTGCTCCTTGACCCTGCATCCTGTATCCACGCAGACACAGCCCCCTGGCGGGGGGAGCAGATGGTACCAGCTGCCCCAGAGAAGGAGCCAGACCACCTCGGTGACCTCTGCCTCCTCTGGGGTGTCTCAGGAAAGCCAGGCAAGAGCTGCCTATTGCAAACCATTAAGCAATCTAATGACCCATGAAGGCTCCCGGCCCTCCAGCCACTGGCCGTGCCTCCCCAGTGCTCAGGAGCCTGCTGTCCTGGGCTCACGTGGCTGCTGCCCACAATTGCTATTATTGCAGGGGCAAGTTTCTCAGGACTGGGCCTTGGAGCCAGGGCAGTGTACACAGCAGGCAGATAATAAATATTTGCTTGGGGTCAGGTCCAGAGTCACCTTGATTTCCAGAGCTGTGGAGGGACCTGGAGTGCAGGGACGATTGGAGCAAGGTGGTCTGTGGGTCAGGACACAGTCAGAGATGCCTGCCCTACACCCGGAGCTACGCTCCTCATTCCCACTACCCTGCGGAAAGGGTGGCAGTCACCTCCCCATTTGTCAGGACCTAAGTCCTAATCTCTTCCCCAGCTCCACTGGGATGGAGGACAAAAGGGAGTAGAGACTTTGTCATCCAAACTGGTGGGAACCTGGCTTCCACCTCTGTGGAGCCCCCCACACCTGCTTTACCTGGGCCCCAGGTATGGGAGACAGACTCTCTGAATCCAGAATTGGTTTCCAGGAGCCCAGCCCCGATTGCTTAGGGTGGTGGCCAGTGGGGGATTAGAGCCCAGGAAACACCCTGGGATGTGCAAGGAGCCAGCACAGCCTCCCTGCAGGCTGCAGGACCCTGGAAGAGCCCTGGAAGCCCACGGTGCCTACACTTAGAATGTGTGCTGTGCACCCTCAGTCAACGCAAACTGCTGAGCTGGGCCTAAGGGCCCCCATCTTCCACCCGAGACTCCAGGGCTCTTGTCTGACCGACTGGATCTAACGGCCAGACCTAGTGGAAGAAGCTTGCGGTGGCCTGAGCCTCCCCATCGCGGTAGACTAGGTCTGGTTTTCAGACGAAGGTGTAGGAGAAAGGATGAGACAGGCGGGCAGTGGTGTAGTCATGTTTAATTCAATTTCAAGTGAATTCCAGGGGCCAGGGAGGACTCCTCTTACCCCACAGAGTGGGTCCCCTGGCAGCCAGTCACATCTTTCTGGGGTAGGCTGGCTGGATGCCCTTGAGGTGTCACCTGGAGTGAGGGCCTGGGCTCTCAGCATGGAGCTGGCATGAGCAGGACCCAGGCCAGAGGCAGCGTGGGCAGAGGCGGGCTCTGGGGGTGCTAAGGCCCAGGGGCACGGGGAGCTTGGTTTGCAGAAGCAGACAGAGGAGACCTGCAGATAGCTCAAACACAAACGAACCCCAGCGCCTCCTCCCCAGCGCTCCCTGGACCCCACCAAGCCCCAAGCTGTCTTCTAAGACATGGGAAGGAGCTGTTTCCATTGCCACCACGGTCACACACAGAGACAAACCAAGGCCCGTCTTAAGGTCTGATCTTTCAATTGCTTAAAACGAATCAGTGCAAAATGAGGTAAAGAGCCCGGGGCCTCCAGGGCGAGGTGGGAGGCTGGCCTTACACGAGCCTGCGTCTCTTGGGGTCCCGGCCCACGGTGCCCTCCTGTGTGTCTGCCTCACAGCCCAGTGGGGACACCAGGTTCAGCAGGGGGTCCTCGGAGGCTCCACCGAAGAGTGCCAGCAGGAGAGCCACGCCGAAGCCGGTGGCTCGCTCGCCCTGTGGGCAGAGGGGCAGAAACCCTGGCTCCCACGGCACCTCCCCGTCCTGCGGGGCAGGGCCTCCTGGGGCCTCGGGCCTCATCTTGGGGAGGGAATCCTAGAGCACAAGCCAGAGTCCTGGGACTCTCCGTGGCTCTCCTGCTACCCTCAGGGTCAGTGAACGGAATGAGGCCCTGGGCACAGCCCCATGTGCTCTCTCTGTGCTCCAGGGGGGAGTCAGAGGAGGATCCTGGGCCTCCTGCTGAGCCTGGGGTGATTGAGAGGGACCACACAAGGCAACCCCTCTATTCCTAGGGATGAATGAAGAGACCAGAGGTCAGGGGGGATCACAGCTGGCCGGAGGCTGGGCCACGGACAATGTGACCCATGACAGGCTGTTTCTGATGAGCTCAGCCAGCAGGTCTGGAGCCAGAGAGGCTCTGTGTGGACGAGAGGAGGGGCGGCCCAGGCCAGCAGAAGGGGCCGGGTAGGGGATGTCCTAGCAGGAGGCGAGGACACCTGGGTGGCCCAAGGCACTCACTGCATGCACTGGAGCGGCGATGTCCAGGTGGACCCAGACCCCGGGCCAGTCGAAGCCAATGTGCGAGGCAATGAAGAGGCCCGCACAGGAGCTGGGGCTGTTGTCACGGTCCTGCGGAGGCCAGACACACAGTGACCTCCTGCTCAGAAGCAGGAGGGGCTAGGTCCCTCCCAGTGCCTGTGGGGCTCTCCCACCCTGTCTGCCCTGCCCCATCGTCCCTCGGCCGAGCCTCCTGTCCCTCGGCTGAGCCTCCTGTCCCTCAGCTGAGCCTCCTGTCCCTCGGCCGAGCCTCCTGTCCCTCGGCTGAGCCTCCTGTGTCTACAAGGAGCCCAGGTGGCTGGCAGGGCATGTGAGGGGAGGCCAAGGTCCAGCTGGAGGGCCTTAGCCACGGACTGAGGAGTCAGCTCCCCTCCAGGACAAGGGGGGCCAGTGGGGAACCCATGTGGCCACTGACCCAGACCCAGGAGTAAGGACAGGAGCCCCAGTCACGTGGCAGGGAGGCCAGTGAGAGGCGCATCCACCCTGCGTCCTGACCAGGCTCTTTCTGGACACCCATCTGCACGCTGCCCTGCCCTGCTGCTGCCACAGTGGGCACAGTCCCCAGGGTGCACGAGCCAGTGAGGGCATGGCCCTGCCCACCCTCAAACCTACCGCCACGGAGTTCTTCATGTCGGCCACGGCCGAGGTGAACTCGCTGAAGTGCAGCTCCGGGCAGTAGACCAGGGGGTGCACCAGGTCCCCGCACCTCCGGCCGGCCTTCACGCAGGCTGCCTCCCACTCGGCGCTGTTGGTGAGCACGGCCGCGTGGTACTTCCCCGTGGCGATGCCCTGGGAGCACCCAGAGGGCAGGCAGGAGACAGAGGGAGGGAAAAGAGGGACAGAGAGGCGGACAGGAAGACAGAGGCCAAGAGGGAGGTGTGAGAACCAGGGAACAGAAACGACCATGAGCCTGGGGCTGCGGAGGACGGTCACGGTGCAGCCAGCCCGCCGGCCACTCAGCCCAGGTGCCCGCCCCTCCTCGGCCTGGGTCCCCACCTGAGCCCCGGTCAGTGTGGCCATGTCCAGGATGATGTCGGCTCCCAGGTCTTTGCAGGCATAGGAGACACCGTCGGCGAGCACCAGCCTGCCCTCCGCGTCCGTGTTGTTGATTTCCACAGTCCTGAGGGGCAGCGGAGAGCCCTGCTCAGAACATGGCTCCCAGGGGCCGGGCCTCCCTCGGGCCCGCAGGCACTCCATTTATTTTATTCTATTCTGTGATTTTTTTTAAAGTTGTGGATGGACACAACACCTTTCTCTTGCTTGACTACCTTTCTGCAGTGCTGAAGACGGAACCCGGGGCCTCACACATGAGGCACCTTCCCATCGCTGAGCCACAACCCCAGCTGCACAGAGACCCCATGCAGAGTCCCTGGTCCCTCGAGATTCCCAACCCTCCCCATCCTTCCCCAGGACAGGGACACCCTGGTCCCCTACAGGGCAGCATAGACGGCAGCTGGGCGAGTCCCTCCCAGCCTGGTTCAGGGGTGACTTGGCCAGGCCCTGGGAAGGAGGCCACCAGTGCAGACCACAGGGTGGAGCAGGAGGCCAGGAGGGGGGTCTGCTTACTTCCCCGAGTACAGCAGGTGGATGTCGTCCGGCCTCGTGGCCTTGGGTCCCACCGAGTTTTCCGCCAGGCAGAACACAGCATGGAGGTTGTCCTTGAAACCCTGCGGGGAGAAGTGGCAGAGGCTGCAGACACAGGCTGGAGGCTTAGGAGGGATGAGGCCAGGCTGGAGCCCTCAGACCCCAACACAGCCAGAAGCTCCCGGGTGCAGAGAGCAGAGCAAGGCCCCAGAAGTGCATGCTGGGAGCTCCCTGCTGAACAGGTGATGCCCTGGCAGCTTCTGGGGCCAAGATTCCCCATGGGGGTCCCAGGCTTCCCTACTGAACCCACACCAGGCACACCCGTGCCCAAATGGGGTGGGCTTCAGGGCTGGACCCTGGCTCTGCCACTACCAGGTGTAGAGCCGGGAGAGCCCCACAGTCTCCTCAGTCAGCTTCTGCCTCCCTTCCAGGTTGGCATGTCACCCTTCCTCCCTGTACCTTCATGCCCATGTGTGCAAGGGGCCGAAGAGCTGGGCCTCATGAGTGAGTGAAGGGCTACTTTTCTGGTGCCCAAATGAAAGACATCTGTGTTCTCAGAAGTTTCTGCCCCATGCAGGTTCCAAACATGCCCAGTTGGCCCCTGGAGGGCTGGGGACCCCACCTGAGAACATCAGCTCAGAGGTGGAGTGGCCATCCAAGGAAGCCACACCAAGACTGCAGAGCTAAAAGCGGGGACATGGCCCCAGCCTATGTGGACCTGCACTCGGGCCTCACAGCCAGTGTGCCTCCATCCAGGGTGACCGATACCCTCAGAGGACACCTCAGAAGAGCTGGAGGTGGGCCCAGGGCTTGTCATGCTCCCTCATGCCCTGGGTGTCCTCAGGCACACTTGGGAATTGTGGGTCTAACAGAAAGGGACTGCCAGAGTCAGGGCTGGGCACCACTTTGGGACAGTGCCAAGTCTCCAAGGCCACCCTGAGGCAGCCGAGGGTCTTAGGTGAGTGGGCAGTGATTCTGTATCATGCTCAGGACCGGATGCTGTCCTCACACACTTTAAATGGTCCTTCCTCCTTTCACGAAGTTTTAGACATTTCATTGCAAAATAATTTCAAATTTGCAAAAATAGGTTCAAAAAAACGTTCCCAGACACCCTTCACCCCGATGCCTCCAAGGTTCTGGTCTGGTGTGACCTTGCACCACAGGCTGCCCCAGGCAGGATCTGACGAGATGCCACCTGTCCACCAGTGCAGACTCAGCGGGCAGGTCTCCTTTAACCCCTTTCCCCCGGACCTTATATGGTCTGGCACTTTCCATCCTGGGTTTGTCTTGGGTTTCCCTATGACTATGTGCAGGTCACGTCTTCCAGCAGGAAGCCCACGGGAGAGCTGCGTCCTTCCCTGAGCACGGTATCAGGAGGCACGCCTTGGCTTTGCCCTGCTCTGGAGAGGTACATAGCCACAGGAGTGCTGCGATCTGACGCAGGTGGGCCTCTAACCAGCCTGCTCCCACCTGCTTCCACACTGCCATCTGAACACCTGCTGATCACTTTTACCTGGAACAATTATTCCTGTGGTGTTTGCCAAATGATTTTCGATTCCCATCGTTTCCTCTACGGTCAGTGATCAGAACTCCACTCTAAGACACATCCTCTAGTGACTATTCATTCATTCATTGACTCCCACCAGCGTGGACACGTGGCTTCTGCGGTTGCTCTGTGGGCTCTGAGTCACTGTGTCACTATTTGTTTGGTGGTTCTCACTGAGGCACTGTCCTGCTTGAGGCCGGCAGGAGACTCCGGCCAGCTGGACGTCAGGGTTCACAGAGAGCCAGTCTCCACAGCTCTGTGGGAGGGGCATCCTTATCGACAGACCGGCCCTGCTAGGCAGACTCAGGAAGGACCCTGGCTGGGCTGGAGTGAGAAGAGCAGGGCAGAGCCCACAGAACACCCAGGAGGACCTGCAGAGGGTGGGACCTTGCTCACCTGCTTGACCGCAGCTCTGAAGGCCCCCAGAATGGCTGCGGCGCCCCCACAGTCCCGCTTCATCCCAGGCATGGTGGTCTGCAGGGGCACAAAGGTACCAGAGGAGAGTGAGTCACGTAAACATGGTGTCCAGCTGACAGCAGTCCCTCCAGCCCCCACCCTACCTGCACAGCCTCACATAGGGCTCCCAGCCTCCAGGACCTCAGGTCAGGCCACCTGAGCACCCACAGGATGCAGGACACTCTGACACTCAAAGGGGCTCTTCTCCAAGCAGTGGGGGTGGGGATGGCCAAGGATGGTGGGCACCCTTGTGTTCAGCATATTGCTGCCAAGTGCTAATGGGGTGGGAGAGAGGATGAGATGTCACCTAGAGCTCGGACTCCTCTGTGCGGAGCACCACACACTGATCCCGGCCACCCAGCTGCCTCGACAGCCTGGGTCTGTCTACAGGGCCTCTTTGTACCCACTTCCACCCAAATTGTGAGGAAAAAACTGAGGTACAGGAAGCTTCTGTGACTCCCTTGGGGACACCAGCCAGCACAGAGGGTCTGGACCAGGCTTCCAGGTGGCCTTCAGAACTACGTTCCCTCCTGGGACACAGGATCCTGAGGTGATGTGCTCGCCAATGAGCCAACTTGCTTGTGCCCTCCCACCTCACTGAGGGTGGGACAGGCTGCTACCCAGCCAGCGCCCCTAGAGAGCAGTGGGCATTTGCATGACTGTGGCCCCCAGCGGTGGGGCCGGCCAGAGTAAGCCACACAGCTGCCACCGGCCTGCCCCTCAGTTCCCCCTCTGCAGGCACAGCTGGAGGTACTGCTGCACGATCCTGAGCAAGACCCCTGCTCCCTGCAACCCCGGGACACTCTCACACCCCTGCCCCCACAGCACCTTCCCGGAGCCCCCTCCACATGGCTGTCTGCCCCTTCCTGCAGCTTCTCTGGGTGGGTCCCTCCTGTCCCCGCTTCCCACCTGGCTGCTGATGGCATAACCTGGTCACCCTCGTGTCAGTGCAGCCCATCAGAGGGGGCCAGCTCCTCCTTCCTGCACACTTCACATCTCCTGGTTAAGCTGGGTCTGAGAGAGCCCAGCGGAGAGACCACACCATGGAGCGAGCTGCAGACGGGTCACTGTCTTCCCTAAACTGTAACCGCGAGAGTGCTTACCCATTTGTACATTTTATAGGTTCCCAGCTATAATTGACAGGTTCATATTTTAAATTAACAACAGGTCCTTAGACATAAAGATTTGGACTTCAAATGCACTGAGTGATTCTTGAGCCCTTGTTGTATTACACGAGCCTTGAATTTTAGTGGAAAGTATTTTTAGATATAAACTGAGCTGCTTTTATAATTAAGTTGAGTGGCAATGATCATCTAGCACCATTGAAAACAAGCCGTCTTTCTGCCCTAATTGTTGAGCAAGCACAAGGCTGTTTAAGTGGAGAAACGGGGCCTCGGGTCTGGAATCTAACCATTTCACAACGACTCGCACAGAAACCGTCTCCAGACGGCTGTTCACGGAACATGGCATGTCTTCGTCAGAGATGTCACAGTGCCACCTCCCAATCACAAAACTGCCAGGTTTGCAAATGTAGTTCGATTAATTGCACAAAGTCCCGCCAGTTCCTGTGTGTCCTTTCCATTTTTATAAAAGAAACAATGTTCCTTTTATGCTTATTAGTCATTCACCTGTTTCATTCCCTGGGCCCAGCACACGTGGTACAGAAGTCCAGGGTGGTGACTGTGCAGGAGCCCAAGTGAACTAGGCCCCCCGGGGATGAGAGCAGTGCTGATTTCATTGAAGAATCCCTTGCTGGAGTGGCAGAGTTGACTTTTAACACCTTGACCCCACATGTAAGCATTGCCACTGTTCTGTGTGGTCAATGCCCTGCTGCTGTCTGCTGGGGTGGCTGGTCTCCAGAGAAGTTCTGGGACCTCTGTAGGAGAGAAGGGCTCTATCAGCCACTCTGCCCAGGAGCAAAAGACAGGTGGGGCATGCAGATGGAGGAATCTGGCAGGCATTTTCAAGGAAGTAAACAAAGTGAACTTCTCATTTCCAGAAAACAGTCAACACTGCTTATCCCCAGTGGTCACTCTTGAGCTCTCAAGCACAACCAGACTAGAACCTTGGAAAACTTGCACATGCCACCTGACGGGCTCCTCCACACTCTAGAGTTCTGCTGATGACATCAGTGAATCTGAGTTTTGAAAATGTAGAGTGAAATGTGCTAAAGTGCGGAGCTTCAGCCTTTCTCTGTGAACCAATATTCTCTAAATGACCCAGCACAATAACAAAATCACACATCTGAGGTTCAAGAACCAGTGAATGAGAACACAGAGGGGCACTGATGGCTTCAGACTCCATGTCACAACCAGCCTTTGAGAAAACACCACTTGTCGAGTTTTGGTGTAATAGCAAAGAATATCCATGGTTATCTGACATATTCTCCCTGTTCCAATCACAAAATGTGTGAGGCCAGAATTTCCTAATACATTATGATTGAAACAACATATTCCAACAGAGACAGATGCAAGATCCCAGCTGACTTCCACTAAGCAGACACAAAAGAGATTTGCAAAAAGTGTACAATGCTACCCTTCTCATTACATTAAATTTTTTTGAAATTTTTTATTTGTTCTAATTAATTGTTCATGACAGTAGAATGCATTTATACATTTTGATAGATCATACAGAGTGTAATCTCTCATTTTTCTGATTATACATATTGCAGGCTATCAGTCATGCAGTCATACATGTACATGAGGTAATAATGTCTGTTTCACTCTGCTATCATTCCTTCCCCCATACTCCTGGCCCTCCCTTCACTCCCCTCTACCCAATATAAAGTGACTATTCTTCCCTATCAGTCCCCGCCCCTTATTGTGAATTAGCTTCCACATATCAGAGAAAACATTTGGCTTTTGTTTTTTGGGGTTTGGCTTATTTCGCTTAGCATGATATTTTTTTCATAAAAGTATGCTACTTACGTTAACATGCAACAGATTTGTATTGTTGTTTTCAAATGGATTATAAATCTTTTACACTTCTCAGGTTTAATTTCTAGCAGTGACATTAATAGGTATCAATAGATATCACTAGCAATATCAATAGACACCACTGTGCTCTACAGTAAAATCCACCGGTTCTTGAGTTTCAGATGCATGAAAAACAAACCTCTTTGGTATCAATTCTTTTTAAGAGTGTAAAGGGCTCCAGAGTAACATCTGAGACTTGCTAGTCCACGCTGATCATGATTTGCCTTTGAATCTCTGTAAATGAAACTGCAATGGTTCTGGCAAACTTGGGAGCTCTGCTGGCCCCAACCAGCCTGCTTTTTGAGAAGGGCAGCTTCTGCATCATTTGCTCTTGAGATGGCCACCTGGAAGAAGCGCTCCCTGTGTTGAGTTCCTGCCAGCCCCTGGGCGAGGCTGTAAGTACCTTCAGGTCTGGAGTGGAATCTGCCAGCTGCTGGGGCCTCCATGACCAGCTCAGTGAGGCTCAGGAAAAGCCCAACGCATCCTGAACTGATCAGAACAGCTCCAAGGGCAGGGGGCGGGTGGACCAGTGGAAAGTGGCAGGTGCCCGGGCACTGGGCCATTCCACACAGCACAGGGCCTGCAGCGCAGTCTGGCCTCAGGAGGAGAATGACCCAGGGCCACAGAAGGTGCCCCACAGAGCTGCTCTTCCAGCTCTCCCTAGACCAAGGCCTCCCTGGAGCAGCCTGCCGAAGACAAATGAGGAGCTAGGCACCCAAGGGGCCAGAGTTAGAGCCACACACAGGACAAGTTCCCAGGAAGAAACCCTGCACCTCACTCTGGCCCTCCAACGAGGCGATCTCAAGAATGAGCATCGGGGGCTGGGGATATGGCTCAGGTGGTAGAGTGCTTGCCCGGCAAGCACAAGACCCTGGGTTCAATCCCCAGCACCACAAAAAAAAAAAGAAAAAAAGAAAAAAAAAAGAAAGAAAAGAATGAGCATCCAATCCAAAGAGAAGAGGCCACGCTCCACAGCCCAGAAACGCCTGCCGGGGGAACCAGGGCGCGTGGGCGCAGGGAAGGCAGCCAGGACCAGGTGGGGGCGCTTGGCTTGTGCGGGATTTCAAAGCACTGGTGAGGGGCTAGCAGCCAGCCTCCTGGTCAGCATCACCACGCGCTGGCGTCTCTGAGGTGTCAGTGATCAGAGATTTCCTTTGAAAAAGTTCGTCATTGATTGAAACATAAACAACTGCTTTGGTGGCTGCCGAATCTTCATCGTGTCCGTGGACGATGTATGCTCCTCTTCCTCACTCATCCCTGTGGCATGTCGTCCCCCACAGGATGACCCATCAGCCAGCTGCACCCTTGCCCACCCACCAGCTACTGGACGATGGCTCCCTGGCCTGGGGTCCAGGCAGATCCTCTCCCCCCTGCCATTCTGCTCAAATTCCTGAGTCCACAGACGCTTGAAAGCCATCAGAATGGACCCCAGGGAACCAGAAGCTTGGCCAGTACTGCAGTGTGGGGCCCGGTGTCCAGGAATCTCTGCTGAGTCCCATGCTGGGGACCCCAGTAACTGAGCCTCGGTTACTTCATGTGACCAAAATGCCTCACAATCTAATGATCAGCATTCTTGAACCAACTTCAGTGAGGACAGACAGCCGCTCGGTGCTCTTCTGTTGGACAGATACGAGTTAAGAAGGCTGACATGACGGAGTCAACCTGGAGAAGCGGAGGCCACACACCTGAACGCAGGGTCCATTACAACAGACCAACATGAAGGCTTAAGTTTTTTTCTATTAAAAAATACATTAATGACACGTGAAGTGTTATACATTGCAGTTCTCTTTACTTGTACTGGAATATTTATTTTCTTTTTCATTTCTTTACTAGCATATTAATATGTATGGAATTCAATAAAAGAGTGTTTACTATTGGTGGGGCTATTTTTAAACCTTTATTATTAGTTTCACTTCCTGATTAGTCCTGAAAATAATTTTGTTTTTTAGATGAGGAGGGATATTAAAAAACAATCATCCACTCGAGGTACTAAATACTCTAGGTATGCAGGAAGTACTTAACACAGCAGCACAAGTCTCTACCCTAAACAGCAACCAACACTGGGTCAACAGGGAGTCGAGGGGCCTGCGGAAACCAGGGATCAAGGCTGTGCTCACCGGGCAGCACCACTCAGTACCAGGTGAGAAGTCAGACCTCCTAAGTCTACAAAAGATGAGACATCCGGGCCTCTATGAGAATTTTTCCTGTTTTGAAATGTTTGATTCCGAGCCATGTGGGTCAAGGGGATGCACGTGTGGCCCTCTGGCTGTGGCCAGCACCCCAGGCCTTCTCTGGGTGGCGGAGTGTGTTCCCGCCCCCTGCAGTTTTCTCTCCTGGGCTCCTAGCAGGTGGCGGGGCTCCTTTCCCAGTCGCTGCTTCCCAGACCTTCCCTGAGAGCCCAGTGGCTGTTCCGCAGTGTGCAGAGCGGCTGGGCAGGTGACACCCATGTGGAGGGTGCAGGCCATGCAGCGGAGGTCAGGCATCCGCAGACGCCCCCAGAGAAGCCACCTCATAGGTGCTCCCAGGCAGCCATCCAACACAGCCCCATGGGAAGTGCTTCCCTCGCTTTTTGGGGGTGTCTGTTTCTGAGGGGCCCCAAGCAGCCCTGCCACTCATCATTCTCGTCATGGAAACCTGGGATAGACCAGGGGACACAGCCGAGTCCCGTTCTTCAGCCTGATGTCCCTGGCCCGGCCTCCCACCCCTTAACCATTTCCTTGGCTCCCCTGGCCACTGCGTCCTGCACCAAATGTGAGCATGAGCACCGAGTGTCCACACCAAAGGCTCCGTCTCAGGACAGGAACAGACCCCCGGCTCCCTCCCTGCACCAGCCTGACTCAGCGCTCTGGGACCCTGGCTGCCTCCCCATGACCACCCTGCAAAAGCAGGATAAGCTGGCCTGGACCCAACCCTGGGACCCCTCTCACCTTCCCTTTGATGCTGAGGCCCCCAGTGTCATAGACGATGCCCTTGCCGACCCAGGCAATGGTCTGCGTGGCTCCTTCCGGGGTGTGGCTGAGGACGGCCAGAGCAGGGGGGTGCAGGGCGGCTTTGCCTACCCCGTAGATCCCTATAGGGGCAGGGAGAGGCTGGTGAGGTGCGGGCTGCAAAGGCAGAGGCTCCCGAAGGCCCTGGGCACCTCCACCCTTGCTGCTGGCTCACAGATGCTTCTCCTGGACGGCTGCGTTGCCCTAGGCCTGGCCCCAGCTCCCTCCTGCCCCAGCCTGCGTGGGATCTGGGAATGCAAATGAGTTCCAACGTCTGGACTGCAAATGATCCTGTGCAAAGTATTGTTAGGCAAGAAAATCCTGAGGGAAAAAACACGGTATCATTTCCAGAAGGAAAGGATGACGCTCCGAGGCACTCGGCCCCTGCTCACCCCCACCCCAGCCCTCCTGCCCTGGACACCCGCGCTGCCTGCCTCGGCCCACTCCCAAAACCGCTCGATCGGCCCTGGTGGACATGCCCCCTTTCCCAAGGAAAACGGAAACATTAAGGGCAGAGGCCACGCCTTAGGTGCCAGGGTCCCTGAGCCAACGACAGCCACGATGTCAGAAGGACGGCTGCTTGCCAAGCTCCTATGCCCCCAACCTAAGTGGCTCCTGCCTCCTGGTCTGCATGTCTGTGGGTGGCCCCAGGGACCCCTCCACTGGGTACTCATGTCCTGGGCAGTGCCCCCCCTCAGTATGGGCAAGTCCCACCCAGCACAGCAGGCGAGGAGCTGCCTCCTGGGACCAGATCACAAGGAAGTGGGCTCCCACCCACTTTCCTGCCCGCTCTGCTGCATCTCCCGAGAGCTTGTGCCCTTGGGGCAGCCAGCTGCCATGCCGTGAGCTACCTATGGAGAGGCCCTGGGCCACAGAGAGGTCCTCAAATCCCCGTGGAGGTGTGAGAAGAAGCCTGTTGCCTCCAGCTGCCCGCCATCTTGGGGCTAACTTGTGTAGTAGCCATGGTAACTACAACAGTGATGGATCCCAGCCCCCTCCACTGGGACAGTCCCCAGGGCAGCATGGGCACATTCCTTTCCCTGGCTTCCAGGGCGGTGGGAGGGTGCCCTGAGTGGCGGGGAGGCCTCTGAGGAAGTGCTTCTGCACTGAAACGCACAGCAAGCCGGCCCCCACCGTGTGGATGTCCTGGGTGGGGAAAGTGTTCCCAATGGAGAACCACCCAGGCAGAGGTCCTGACACGGACGTGATCTTGCGTATTCGAGGAACAGAAAGGCCTTGCTGAGCTGGCCTGGGAATGGGCACACAGGGTGTGGCAGCGCTTGGGCCTAGCAGCTTCCAGAGTGTTCCTCAGAACCGGATGGCTGCCCCTCCCTCCCCGAGAGATGGGGTGCTTCCCAGGCGTTGGCCTTGGGCTTGCACATAGGATGCAGTTTGGGACAATTCACCATGTGACCTGCTGGCCCCGTGCCACCAAATGCCTCTGGCTACCCCCACCAGGCCTCAACCAGGGGTCTACAGCCCACACCCACCTCCAAAGCCTCTTGTCTTCAGCTCCTCATCCCGGATGATGGTTGGGGCGACCCCCAGCTCTTTTCCAACTCGGTTAATCTCCTGGATGCATTCATGGAAAAAGCAACAGCAAAGACCCGTGAGGAGGCTGGCCTCGCCAACGCCCGCGTGGTGGGAGAGGAGCCAGCCTTGGAGGCCAGCAGCCGGGACTCTCGTGATGAGTGCAGGAGAGAGAACACACCCCCACCCTCGCCAGCTCCTGCAGCCGGGCCCGCAGGCCTGGTCCTCCCAGTGCCCTGTGCTGAGGCTGCGGCCTCGGAGCGCTGACAGCATCGCTTCATGGGAAGCAGCCCCAGGATTCCCAGGCAGGTCAGAGGGGGTGGACGACCCAGGTTCCTCTGCCTCCACCCCAGCTGGGCCTCCCCCACCTGGCCAGCAAGGCCACGAACAAACCTCGAGGAAGTCATCTGTGTTCATCTCACTGCAGGGAGTGTCCACGATGCGGGCAGCCAGCCGCACTCCTTCTGTGGCACTTGCTAAGCACTAGGAAGAAATGGAAAAGACCGTCACGGGGGCTGGGGATCCTGGGGAAGAAGGATGCCCCTCCTCGACCATTTCCCCAGGAATCCAAAGGCACCAAAGGCGCACGCCCCTCAGGGAGGCTGCGGGCTTCCCAGGCACGGGGGACAGGTGGGAGGCAGAGTAAGACCCCCGGTCCCTCCCTTGTAGCTGGAACCCACAGAGATGCCAAGCTTGACACAGGGACCACCCACACCTCCAGCACTGCACAGCCCTGCAGCCCAGGGCCCTGACCTCCCGCTCAGGTCCTTTCCCAATGCCCCATCCCCTCCCTCATCCCGCCACATCTGAAGGCCCAGCTAACTCTGGACTCCTCGGGGTCAGTTCCCTCTGCTCACCATCAAACTCCGGCCACCCTCCTTTTCACCCACTCCCCACAGGGACCCCTTGTAAGTGTCACAGGCTCCCAGGGGTACACAGCTCTGACTGCCCTGTTCTCCTTGTCACTGGACAGCATGCTCTGGGCACAGGGTTTGGGAGAGGGCAACTGGACTGAGCGCGGCCACAGGGACCTTATATGTGCACCCAGCACCCAGGAAAGTCCTGGGCGGGGCAAGTGCGGGGACAGGAGCAGAGGCCGCAGGGCCCGGAGACCTGCTGCGGTCCTGCCTGCTCTCCCTCCTGCACTCTTGTCTGCCCACTGCAGACTCTGAGGCACCCCTTCCCCACAGTGGTCCCCACTGCCCACCCCCAAGCCTCAGAAGCCTCAGGCCACTGGCTGCATCATGGCCTCCATGCTGGCCGGAAGGAAAGGCTATTAGGAGAACAGCAGCACAGTGCCCATGAGGGGGAAGGCTCCGGGCTCCCTGACGCCCCCCCGGGCCCCCCGCTCCCGCCCGTCTCCTTGCTGTCTAAGCCACTGCCTGTCCCAGGTAATTAAACCCCGAGCCCCAAAGGTAGAGGCCTGGGACTTGACAGCTCGGATATGAGACACTCGGCCCCTGATGCCTGTCAGCGGCTCTTGTTCTGCCGGGAAGTGCATCAGTGCGGCAGGACTGGCCTCGAGGGAGCAGCTATGACCTCGCAGGCCCAGCAAGCTCAGAGCTCTGGCTCAAAGCAAGGAATGGCAGGGCAGAGCGCAGGCCTGTTTCCTTATCACAAGAGCAGGGTCAACCACTCGTCTGCCCATACTCATATAAGGACCTACTATGCGCCAGGCCTCATCCTAGACTCTGGGAGTCCAAAGATGCCTAAGGGACTCAGGCCAGCAGAGGGTGACCACACTAAGCCATGAAAGCATCAGAGAGTGGGCAGCCTGAGGACTCAGCACCAGGGGCCTAGATGGGGCTAAGGAGGTGACCTGGTGAGGAAGGGGGAGAAGGCTGTGAACAGGCCACGGTGTCACGCCCTGAACAAACCTGACAATTAAGGGACAGCTGGGCAGGAGGCAGAGCAGGGGGAGCAGGACACAGGACCAGGTGTGGGTGAGGGGGCACGGAAGTGAAAGGGAAGCTCAGGAGCAGGAGGAAGGTGACGAGGTCTGGCTGCTGAAGCAGGCTGGCAGGGTAGCCTCGAGGGACCAGGGACCCCAGGTCAGGCACAAACACAGACTTAGAGGCTGGAAGCACTTCCAGTTTGCCTGCAAAGGACTCTCTTCAGGACCAAGGGAAAGGACGTCTGTGTAAGTGCTGAGAGGGGGGCTGCCATAGAAGCAGGACAGCTTCATTGCGTAAACCCAGCCAGAACCGAATCCTGAAGATAGGGCTCCACAGCTGGACTCCCCAGTGGCCGCCCTTGGGGGCTCCCAGAACAGGGCAGCACTCCTGGGGAGGTGGGGACAGAGCTCTCCACGTGAGCTCCTGGGTGCCCAGGGACACGGTCTGCACCTCAGACACCCACTTGCAGCATGGACAACTCCACTGGCCCGTTGTCCTGTCCCACTAGGAAAAACTCCACTGTGACCGTCCTCTTCTCTGTGCGACGAGAGGCCGCTGAGCGGTGGCTGAACAGCGGGAAGGCGCGGGCCAGGGAACAGGCAGAGGCGAAGACTTCCGGCTGCTCACAGACCATCTGCAGCATAGGGAGAGAGGCAGGTGGGGCCCAGGGCCGGGCGGGGGTGGGGGGGGCTCAGGGCCACGGGGCTCCACCCACAGCGCTTTCTAGAGCAGCACCAACATCAGCTCCACAGGGGACACAACCCAGCAGAATGGGTGCCCCAGTGATCCCATTCCTCAAGCGCCTTCAGAGTGACTTGAAGCACCTCTCGTTCCATTAGCAGGAGAACATTGGCCACCAACTGTCAATCACCTTACTAGACAGAGATGCATGGACATGAGGCTTAGCCTCAGGAAATCGAGGCCAGAGACTCTGATTGGCCACCAACACTGATCTGGGGTAAATCGCTTGGTCTCTCTGGACCTGTTACAGGGCAGGGACTGCCACGGGAGGTCCTATGGGTCAGAGGACGTCTCTCCTGGGACCAGCTCTCTCTCAGAGGCACTCACCACAATGCACCGATGGGTTCCAGGTGGCAGGCAGGTCCGCACAAGCCGGGTGATGAAGTGGGCGGCAGAGGGGCTGTTGTGTCTGCTCACCCTGGAGGGCAGGGCCGCCACCGTGGCACAATTCAGGTAGAGGGGACAGCTGTCCGTGGGGTTGGGGTTGAGTGTGGCCAGAGCGGCCTGCCAGAGCTAGACCACGAGGGAGACAAGAGAGACCAGACTTCAAACAGCCGCCCAGAGCGGGCCCTGCCTGCCCTGGCATTTCCCGGGCACCCGCCCTGCAAGTGGGAGCTGTGAGTCCCTGGCTGGCACCTCCCGCCCTCCCTCGTGGGGTCGGGCCGGGCCTGGGAGCCGTCAGGGCCCCTCTGATTCGACACTTGGAGCCCAACTAGGCGGGCCTGGCCGGTTTCCACCGAGCAGGGTCAGGGGCCAGATGCACGAGGAAGGCCGGCGGGAGGCCGGCTGCTGCAAGCCAGGCCCGCGCGGCCGTCCCGGGAGCCAGGCCGGGAGGCGCGGGCGCAGCAGGCCAGGCCGGCGCGGCGTCCGGGCCGAGTCCGCGGGCGGGGCCTGCGCGCCGCCGGGCCTGGCTCCCGGGCGCATGGCGGCCGCGGCCCGCTCACCTCCTCGGTGACCCGGGGCTGCAGCTTCCCGCGGACGTGGCTCCAGGGCACGCGGTGCAGGTGGTGCAGCTGCCCGAGCAGCAGCAGGGGCCGGCTCTGCGGGTCCGCGTCCCCCGCGCTCGCCTGGAACTGCAGCCCCACGCTCGCCATCTTCCCCGCGCCGGCCGCCGGCCGCCGCGCCCCGCTCCGGCCCGCTCGGCGCCGCCCCGGCCCGCGCCCGCCCCGCCTCCCCC